>CM038792.1:277179098-277328530 GCA_021764765.1 Vicia sativa
CTAAGAGTCTAGATAATCACCGATGGAAAGGGGTGCTAATACCTTCCTTTTCATAACCTTCTCCTTACTCGAATCTAACGAAGGTCTTTTTCTGTACTTTTACCTCCCTTAATTGGATAAAAGAAGTTTGTGGTGACTCTTGCTATCCGCAACATTTGCGATACCAAAACCTACAAAGTCACCAGACATGTAATCATGACTGGGAATACTAAAAGAGAATGCCTTAGGGATTTAGATAACTTTTATTGCTTCGCTTGACTTGTATGCTTACTTTAAGGGTTGCTTGGGTATTATATTGGGATCCTACATCAATCCGTTTCCTTTAGGTAAGTAGCATTAGATCGTCATGACCGTTGCGTATACCGAAACGGTCAACATGATGGATACGTTAGTGTGACACTTTGGATGTCCTGATACTCTTCATTTCCAAGTTGAGGATAGTGTATTGATTTCTGCGTGGTGTCATCAAGCATAACTAAACTTTTAGAACCCTAATTGACCCATCTTGGCCATTAGAAGGTAGTGAGATGGCCGGCTTTGGTGTAGACCGAGGTTGGTCGATACTTGATGCTACGCTCATTAAGATCGACTTTTGGGATATTTTCGCCGACCACTTGGTAGTCAGATGAAATAAACGCCCTAGAAAGATCAATGATATGAGATTCCTAGAACCCGCTTTACTTTTATAGACAGATGAACCAACTCAAACTTTTGGTGGGATAATCACCTATACCTCATGCAAGCTTTAAACCTAGGCTCATTGTGTGATTTGTTTGTGTGTGCCAAACATGACATCATGACATCATTTGCATTGCGTATCATCTCTAACTATTTCAATGACCTAGGATTTATCTTTGCCTGCTTTATGGGATTATGGCTCTAGAAAGATTATCCGAATCAACTTCATGGGTGTATCTTCTCAACTCAAAGATTTGGTTTCAGAAATTCCCGATCACGCCTAGCCTATCAAAAGACATGGTTATCTACTTGATTTGCCTCTGCTTGAAGAAGATATGATGCATGTCCTATTCCAGCTTCTTTGATCCGGCACCATTGTTTACATTTCTAGATTATCGTTAGTTCTACCTTGGAAGAATTTCTGGCTACTTGGGATACCTATTCTTGATCAAATGCCATTCACCGGTCTAGAAAAGGTTCCTAGGTATTAAGACGTCAGACCGTGACACACCTAAAGCGCCATATCAAGCCAATTGGGAAACCAAGTGGAGTTAAGGTTCACTGCTAAGTTCCTGATAAGGAAAGCTCGAGAGTTCCTCAAAGCTATGAGTTTCTATGCATTCAAGACATCTTGGCTTTGCTAATCTATGGTTTGGTTCTATTTCCTAACTCGATCAATTCATAGATGTGAACGCCATCAAGATTTTCTCCCGGTAATCTCGTGCCTACTTTACTTGGAGACATTCTACATTCTCTCCACACTCATACACCTTAAAAGACAAGGAACTCTCATGTGTCAGGTAATTACTTTGCCGTGGTTTATTTCGCACCTTCCTCCATCGCTTTTGAAGAATGAACAAAGGTTGAGATGGTCTCAAAGGCTGATGTCACTCTCTCATTCAGATATTCGTTGGTGTCTTTTCTCTCAAAAGGACTTCACTTTCATTGAGCGTTGTGGAGAATTCCCTAATGTACCACTCCTTGGTATAAGGAGGTATCACTACAACCCTCTCTAGCTTTTACGTCAGTTTGGTTATGCTCGGAGAGATGGTCCTCATGATATGCTTCTCCAAGACATTGTGTTTGACTACGACCACGATCTCCAGAATTATCGACGAAGGTTCATACACGCTTGAGGCATGGTAAAGAAGACTGATACCAAGACTTTGGGGCACCAAAACTCCATTCCTTGGGAACCTTACCTCAAATGGGTGCGAGCTCGAGCTCAAAACCTCATAATGCCATTTACACCCATGTTACCAGTAATTATGGAACCTGTTGCTATAAGTGACGAATCCTATACTATTCATCATCCTGACATGCCTACTGATTTTGAAGACTTGAAGAGATCCTGGATTCAGCTCAAAGAAGAAAGATACATTCAAGCTCAAGGTTATGCAAGCAGAAGAAGAAACTAGAGCTGACCAAGCTACTTCACGAGGAGCGGAACATCAACGCCACCTCGGACCAAGAGAAGCGCCCATGGGAGACCCAGCTTTAGATTTTTTGTTTCTTTTGTTTTACTTTTCCGAACTATTTCTTGTACTCAAAAAGAAAAATAAAGAGAATAAAAGTCACTAATAAAGTTTGTTCATTGCTTGTTTAACAAATTTAAATTCCTAGAGGTCCTTGAAAACATTGCATTGCATTCGCATAAACATTGCATATCATAGCATAACATTGCATCACAAGTACATTGAAGATTGGTTTTCATATTTTCTCGCTATTTATTTTAGCAGAAATGGCTCTTGAATGATCACAAAGATCTCCGTGCCCGTAATGCTCGGGCCCGAGGAGATGTTTACCAGCTTGGTCCAAGGCCAAGAAGATTTGAAGAAGCTCATCAACAGAAAGAAGAAGGTCGTTGGTCTTCTCAACATGGGTAGACGTTACAAAGGTGGTCCTAAAGTAGTCAGCCGGATAGAACTCTCTGAAGGAAGTATCAAGAAAGAGGGGAGTACCAAGGGTAATGAAGATGACCAGCGTGAGCCTGAGAGAGAGGAAGATCACTATGAGCGTGAGCAGTACTCGGATGAAGATGACAAGTACAAGCAACTTGAAGACCGTCTGAATGCTGTGGAAAATCTGAAAATGTCCGGGCTGAATTTTGATGATCTGAGTCTTGTTCCTAGTGTGGTGATTCCTCCCAAGTTCAAAGTTCCTACTTTTGCCAAGTATAATGGCATTTTGTCCGGTCGCATTTAAAGTCTTATTTTAGAAGATTAATCCCCCACACCGATGATGTAAAGTTGGATGCATTATTTTCAAGAGAGCTTGTCCGAACTCATTTGGAGTGGTACTATCACCAGAATGACCGATCCGCATTGGAGTGACTTAGTCGATGCTTTCTACAGACAATGATGAGTACAATGTCAATTGACACCCACCCGCATGCAACTACAAAGCATGTCTATGGGTCGTGATGAGAAGTTCAAAGAGTATGCTCGTATGGAGAGATCTAGCAGTGAGTTCAACCACCTTGTCCAATAGGAGTTGGTTGATATGTTCATGGGGACATTGTCAGTCCGCTCTTCAATCATCCGATTGGAAATTCTTCACCGGATTCACCGAAATGACATCGATGTGCAGCGATCAAGTCGGTAAGAAAGAAACTAATGCCGTATGGTCGTAAAAGCCGAGCCAAGACCGACCGTGCTCAATCTATGGGGCAACAGGATCTCCAATCCTACATCAAGACAACTCGAGACAACGCGTAGCCGTAACGCCGCCAAGAAGACATTTAAGATCAACATGCCATTGTCGCAAGCCTTGCAACACATGTTGAAAGCGAGCCGACACTTGAGGATCCTCCTCGTAGTGTCAATACTTCCCTCCGAGATACAATCCTAATGCTAGTGTGCTTATCACCCAATAGCCCAGGCATAGTAATCGACGATTGGGCTCAAGAACAAGATTCAAGATATGATTGAAGATAAATGATTGAGTTCAATCTCCTATCGAGACTCGAATGTGATCAACGCACCTATGCCTAACCATGACAAAAGTTCCAATGTCTGTGAGGATACTTACGCTCAACATAGATGACCGACCATTCCTTTGATGACAAGCAGAAGAATTTGTTGCAAGCCGTGTCAACCGGATGTCCAGAATTATCGTTGGTGCCCATCCGCTACCGATGGTTGTGCTTGGTCGAGAAGACGTGTCCGCATGATGGATAACCGTGAGATACTATTTCAAGCCACCGTGGAGAAGTCAGTGAAGACATGTCTAAACTAAAGATCAAGATGTGAGCAAAGTGAACTATCTACATGGGATACCTTGGGAAACCAAGTGGAAAGTTTGACTACATGGTGAAGTATACTGCTCCTCGAAAGCTACAAAATTCCTATTGAAGATGTCAGTGACCGGACGGGAGACGAGTTCCTGTAAGACTATGCCGATGTTAACACAATAAGGATTTCCTCCACGATCCCGTGCCTAGAGTGGCACCTCTCATCATCGCTTCTCCTGCACTCATATTCCATATCTCGACAAAGCTATCCTTGAATTATGGAGTCGATGTTTACTATCATGGCCAAGCAAGACCTCTCGACCATTGAGGACCTTACAATTGAAGCTACCATCTCGACATTGACAACATCACCGGATCAAGTAAGGTGACCGTAACCTAAGGTTCTCTCCGTATATCTCCTCCAAAAGACATCGCGACTCACCGATTCCGCCCATCAATCAATTCCCCAAGCTAGAGGAAGGAACCAATGACTCATCCCGCCGATGTATACCAAAGGAAGGTCAAGACGCCTAAACAAGAAATGGAGGAAATTCAAGATTATCAAGAAGAGTGACTACAATGTTGTGGAGCATGGGATCATTCCAAGATCTCCATGCTTACTCTTTTTGTGTCGAGGCTCATGCCAAAGCCTTAGTGAAATTTCTCAAGAATGCTCATATACCGCAACACACTACTACCGATCAATTCAAGTTTGTATTGCTAGCCGGCTGCCAACAATGGCCTAGGCTCTCGATGTCGATTTGATCTTAAAAAACACAACAAAGCCTTGCACATCTCTGTTGAATGCAAGAGCACTGCTCTCATGTCTTGGTAGATACCCGGCTCGCCTCAATATTCTACCAAGAGTGCTTTTGACCGACTTGATGTGAAGGATTGGTCCCAAGCCCAAAGGACATTAATGTGCGAGAGCTTTTGATGGTTCTAAACGAACAAGACAGAGAGCTCATTCTACCCGCCAAAGTCGGTCCCACTTTTGACTCTACTTTTGTCATGGACATCCGTCCACTTACTCTTGCCTACTTGGACGCCCTTGATACATGGGGCGCGGTTACCTCTACCTTGCATCGTTGTTGAAGAAGGGGAAGGTTGTTACAAGATGTGGTGAAGAGGAATACATGGTCATCATCCAGTCATTCGATACCTTGAGATGGAAGGTGAATTTTGAGACCTCAAGCTTTTGAAACAACCCGAGTCATGCCTGCTGACTCTCCTATCACTCCCGGTTACACCGGCCCGACATGATGGCCTCTCTAAAGGATGCTCAAGCAGTTGAAGAAGGAGGTAGTTATTTGGGGTCAGCCCCGATCTTCCTTTCAAACCGACAAGACCGGTTTAGGCTTCACCATCAAGGGTAAGATGATACGCGAACGCTGTACCAACTTCCTTTCCGAGCCGAGTGGAGTCCATGCTAGAGACGACGACATCAACTTCGACATCGCAAGTGGATCTTCCCGACCCGACAATGGACTCAAAGAATTGGAAGATCAAGACGCTATACCAATCTCCTTTAGACAGAGTAATTGCCTTGTTTTGTTTCGTCATTTTCTATGTTTTGAACAATAAACTTTAAAGCCTAGTGCCTTGCCCGCCATCATGGCTCGCTTGTGAGGGTTATTATCTCTCATTTGCATATTTTCATTCAATAAAATCGTTGGACTTTTGCATTTAAATTTTGTTCTCTTTCTTTTACTTTATCACCCCTTCAAAAAGCTATGTTTTACACACACCCACGTGATACATCGCAGAGTCATTCGAATCGTTGATAATAAATTCTATTTGCTAAATATGACTTGATAATCCGATCTACCAAGTCAAGACGAAGGTGAGGAAGATTGTGAAGTGCCAGATCTTGTCAAACTGCTACAAAGAATAAGAGCGAAGTTATACAGCCACACTAAGAGCCAATTGAGGTTGGAATCTAGGTAATCGATGAAGATGTAAAAGAGGTCAAGATAGAGCGGGTCTTGAGAACAAAGTGTCAAAGAAAGACCGGTTCGATGCTACAGACTATATCGAGGTTTTGCTTGGTCACAACGAAGACATGCCGTGTCTAGATATTGATATTGTGGTGCACCGACTACCAACAAAAGAGGTTTGTCTCCGTGAAATGAAGGTTCGTCAGATGCGCCCCGAGATGTCGAGAAGATCAAAGCCAAGTTATGAAACAGCTCAACCCGCTCTAGGTGTTACTTATCCATAAGGTTGCAAACGTGGTGCCCATACCAAAGAAGGATGGTAAAGTACGAATGTGTGTAGATTACAGAGATCTGAACAAAGCGAGTCCGAAAGACGATTTTCCACTTCCTCATATTGATGTTCTGGTTGACAACACCGCCCAGCACAAAGTCTTCCTTCATGGATGGTTTCTCCGGTCACAATCGATCAAAATGGCTCCTGAAGACATGGAGAAGACTACTTTTGTTACACAGTGGCACTTCTACTACAAAGTAATGTCGTCCGGGTTGAAGAACGCAGGCGCCACTTATCAGCATGCCATGGTGGCATTATTTCATGACATGATCCATCACGAGATAGAGGTCTACGTCGATGATATGATAGCTCGATCCCAGACTGAGGAGGAACATCTCAATCATTTGCAGAAGTTGTTTGATAGGTTGAAGAAGTACAGACTAAGACTCAATCCTAACAAGTGCACCTTTGGAGTCAGATCCGGTAAACTCCTAGGGTTTGTTGTCAGCAATAGAGGTATTGAAGTTGACCCTGCCAAGGTTAAAGCTATCCAAGAAATGCTAGCTCCCCGCACCGAGAAGGAAGTCAGAGGTTTCTTGGGACGATTGAATTACATTGCCAGATTCATTGCTCATCTAACTGCTACTTGTGAGCCAATCTTCAAGTTGTTGAAGAAAGATCAAGTAGTGGAATGGAACGACGATTGCCAAATCGCTTTTGACAAAATTAAGGAGTACCTACAGAATCCTCCTATCCTGATGCCGCCTGTCGAAGGAAGACCTCTTATCATGTTCTTAACAGCGTTAGAGAACTCAATGGGGTGTGTGTTGGGGGCAACATGACAAGTCTGGTCGAAAAGAGTATGCAATATACTACCTTAGCAAAAAGTTTACCGACTATGAAACAAGATACTCACAGCTCGAGAAAACTTGCAGCGCTTTGGCTTGGGCTGCTCGCCGATTAAGACAGTATATGTTGACTCACACTACCTTGTTGATTTCCAAGATGGATCCGATAAAATACATCTTCGAGAAACCAGCTCTCTCCAGAAGAATAGCAAGATGGCAAATGATCTTGACCGAGTATGACATCCAGTATACTTCTCAGAAAGCAATCAAAGGAAGTGTAGTAGCCGATCATTTGGCTCATCAAGCCGTAGATGACTATCAGTCTATGCAATTCGAGTTTCTGGATGAAGATGTTTTGTTAGTTACTGATTGTGAAGAACCAGGACCAGACGAAGGACCTGAACAAGGATCCCGATGGACCATGGTCTTTGATGGAGCCTCAAACGCACTTGGCAATGGCATTGGCGCCATCATTACATCTCCTACAGGCGGACACACGCCTTTCACCGCCAGACTATGTTTCAGTTTTACAAACAACATGGCCGAATACGAAGCATGTATCATGGGTATTAAAGCTTCTATTGACTTAAGAATCAAATTCTTGCAAGTATACGGAGACTCAGCTTTGGTGATCAGTCAGATTAAAGGGGAGTGGGATACGAAGCATCCGAATCTCACTCCATATCGAGAGCATGTTCTAAGTCTGATCCCCTACTTCGAAGAGGTTACTTTCGATCACATCCCACGAGAAGAGAATCAGTTGGCAGACGCTTTGGCTACTATGTCGTCTATGTTCAAGGTTAGATGGGACAACGAGGCTCCCCAAGTCATCATTGAAAGGTTTGACGAACCAGCATACTGTTGTGAACTTGATACATAAGAGAAACCTTGGTTCTACGATGTGAAAAGGTACCTTGAGACTCAAGAATATCCCGCAGGGGCATCTGTCAATGATAAGAAGTTCTTGAGAAGGTTCACATCTAAATTCTTCCTCAAAGAACGACATCTTATATAAGCGCAACCACGACTTGTGCTTACTTCGCTGTGTAGACCGGAAAACAGCGGAACGTATCATGGAAGAGTTACACAAAGGCGCATTTGGTACCCACTCCAGTGGACATACCATGGCTAAGAAGATTCTGAGAACAGGTTACTATTGGTCCACCATGGAAGCTGATTGTCATCGCTATGCTCGATCTTGTCACAAATGCCAGATATACGCAGACAAAGTACACGCATTCTCCAGATTTTGAATGTTCTTACCGCCCTTGGCCTTTTGCAATGTGGGCATTGACATGATTGGAGAAATCAAGCCCACCGCCCAATGGACATCGCTTCATCCTTGTGGCAATTGATTACTTTACCAAATAGGTAGAAGGCACTGCTCGCATCTGTTACCAAGAATGTTGTGGCTCGATTCATCAAGCATAATCTTATCTGTCGATACGGCACTCCCGAAAGGATCATCATAGATAACGGTTCTAATCTCAACAATAAGATGATCACCGAACTCTGCACGCAGTTCAAGATCAAGCATCACAACTCTTCTCCATATCGGCCTAAGATGAATGGCGCAGTGGAAGACGCCAATAAGAACATTAAGAAGATTATACAGAAGATGATAGTGACTTACAAAGATTGGCATGAGATGTTACCATTTGCTCTTCATGGTTATCGCACTACATCACGAACATCCACAGGGGCAACCCCCTTCTCTCTTGTATATGGTATGGAAGCAGTCCTACCCATTGAGGTTCAGATACCCTCAACAAGAGTCCTCCAAGACGCAGAGTTAGGTGAAGACGATTGGATCCAAACTCGCCTTGACCAGATCAATCTGATTGATGAGAAACAACTCGCATCCATCTGCCATGGACAGATCTATTAGAAGCGAATGATCAGAGCATTCAACAAGAAAGTCAAGCACCAAGTCTACCAAGTCGGTGATCTAGTAGTCAAGCGCATCATTCTCCCACAAGGTGATCCCAAGGGCAAGTGGACTCCCACATATGAGGGACCATTTGTAGTCAAGACATTATTTTCCGGTTGAGCTATGATACTTAGCACCATGGATGGAGAGGACTTCCCACACCCTGTGAATGCGGACATAGTCAAAAAATACTACGCATAAACGAGACCCGCTAGGTCGACTGACCTAGGAAAAAAATAAGGGCATCCTGGCGAACCAAAAGGGTTCGGGCAAAAGTTAAGGATATATACAAAACATGTACACCCGGCAAGTCGAAAACTTGAAAAGGCGGCTTGGGCAAAAAAGGGTATCCCAGTAGATTGAAAACCCGAAAGGGCGGTCTAGGCAAAAGTTAGGGATTTAAGCGTACAACTATGTCTCGTTTAGATCATCGACCTACAGATTACTATCAACCTTCAAGATTCAAATGGTGAAGATCAATTCACTCACTTTCTACTGACAACAAGGAGATGAAATAGTCGAAATATATAAGTACTAGCATAGTTGGAACTTAACGAGATTGCTTCCGCGTAGCTTTTTACTTTTCCTGTGTATACACTACTTGGCCATACGCCACATTTCAAATAAATACAAGTTCTTTCTCTCCACAATTCTTGCTATTTTGTTATTTTTCATAAAGTCCAATATTTGCTTTGAATGATTATATGCATTTAACAATAAATATCTGCTTACAAACATGCGAAAAGTGAACAAACAAAAGTAATTACTACAGGCTCCAGGAATTGAGATGGCGACAAGAGTCACCAAAATATTCCCCCGCAAGGCATGATCCCCACAAAGGAGTCACCTACCTCCCCTGGTAGAGCATATGTCGGTCCCCGAGCAGTGATTCCACCTGACTTAGTCAGATTACACCAGTCTTCAAGCGGTAACATTCCACCCGTAGCCGAGGTGTTCATCCACAGCAGAATATCTTTCAACAATTCCCCTTTTCTCCAACAGCATTAGTATTTAGACTTGAAACTTGGTCAGATAGTGCATCGGAGGAAACCTACACCTCTTGTTCCTCAAGCCAGAGATTCCAACGGGCTCCAGATTCCTCTAACCCGTTTCCCCAGCAACTATTAAATGCTCTCCAGCAGGATCTACACACAAGATCCCCAGTAGAGCGCCTTCTGATCTCTCCCCAGCAGGGTCTATACACAAGATCCTCCGAGGCGCGCCCCTCGATCTCTATCATCCTCAACAATATCTAGGCCCAAGACTTGGTCGACAAACCCTACTTCATCCCCAAACAAGAATCAAGTCCTCAAGAACATCCCATTTTCTTCAAGATGGATATGTTTTGAAATACCACAACATCTATCATTCATACATTATTCATAAAAGTCATAATTTGGGCACATGTCATTCATACATGTTGTCATGCATCATACTTTGCATAAGACTAACAAATTCCTATCAAAGCTCTCTTGTTTCTCCAAAACAGTGAAAATCTCTTCTAAAACAAGCAGTCCGTGATTAATGCCCGGCCGACGGAAAACTATCTCGAACGACCGCCAACGTTGTCCTCTCGACAATGATCCAGATTAATACCCAAACCAGACGGGAGAACTATCGAACGATCACAAGTTATCCTCCAATGTGCATTGGACCAACACCAATCACAACAGGAAGTTGTCCACATATTATTATCTCCTCGTAATAATCAGACGAAGACTTATTCGATTCTTTCTTATTACCAACAACAACTACAGAGTCTAGCTGACGACCAGCTTGCCTTGGATGGCATCTTTAAGCCCATCTCCGACTACTTGTCAACATTTCTCCACCTTCAGAATGCTGCATATTTGGTTAAAAAACCAATACAAACCAAAAACTTCATTCAAAGATGAACACGAAGTGTAACATACGACTCCCTCCGGATGGCATCTTAAGCCCATCTCCGTGCTCCTTTCATTTCCAGAAACATCTACAGAGCCTAGCGTACGGCTCACTCCCCAGCATCGATCTTTCCAGATGGCATCTTAAGCCCATCTCCGTCATCTCCCCTATTCAAAACAACAATCTCGAGTCTAGCATACGACTCATTCCCCAGTGAAGTCCCCAGATTCTCCAAATGGCATCTATAAGCCCATTCCCGCATCATCAGCCACCAGCGAGTGCAAATTTTCAGGTGTACTCGAGTGTTCAATCATCTTCTACCTCCAGGTCACGAAAGGCAAAGCATGCCAATCTAACCCTTCCAGTACAAGAAGATTGAACAGGGGCAGCTGTCATACCCCAAAATTTGCCCTCTTACTCCTCAAGACATTTCATACATCCATGCTCAAGGATTTCTCAAGGGTTGATCAGACAAACCCTCTCCTAGACAATCAACCCAAACTAGGGTTTGGCAATTCTCAGATCCAGATGGACTTCCAACATCTCCAATGGTCATTATGCCTCCTCATATGCTTCAAATATTCTCCATGTCAAGTTTCAAGCCTCACAGGTCAACTTTCCTCGATAATTGCTCGATGGTTGAAAATCAAGATTGGACAAAAGTCAACTATGGTCAACATACAGTCAAAACTTCTGATTTTTGGTCAACATCCTCATTTTGAAGTGACATTCATCATTTTATCAAGGTTTGATCATGATTCATCAAGAAAACTCAAGATTTGCTCAAAAGTCAAACTTTCCAAATTATGGTTTTCCAATGAAAAGTCAACTGAACTTTGACTGATCATAACTTCTTCATACTTTCTCAGAAATTTTTCCACCACCTCTTGTTTTGAAGGAAATTAAATTCTCTACAACTTCATGTCTCACAAGAATGTTCAAAAAATGCTTCATTTGGAAAGTATGGACCAAAACATTACAGGTCCTTTTCAAAGTCAACAAAAAGTCAACATTTTGTTTTGAAGATATATTTAGCATGGAAACTCCAATTGAGATGAAACCAAAGAGGTTGTTTAGAGGACTCTTAGAGCTTTCTAAAAAGTCCAAGAACATGCAAAAATATGGAAAATTGAGTAAAATACACCTTGTGCAAGTTGGGCAATTTTGAAGAAGTGCACCAAAGAGAGATACTTGTAAAAATCAAAAAAATTTGCAAATGGGCCTACTTTTTCTTCATCCAAACTTGTTCCTTATACAATTTGGAACATCCAAGCCCAATGCCACGAATTTTTATTTTATTTTTCTATTTAATTTGAATTTTATTCATTTAAATGCAAATTAAATTCAAAAATAAGGTATAAAATCAAAATTAATTGCAAAATTGATTTTTCTCTCATCCTTGAGATCCAAGTAACCCAAGGAAGCTGGCAAATTTCGAAATTTGATTGGATTTGGAAAGAAATTGATTGAAATTGATCAAAAAAAGATGAAATTTCATTTTGTACAAAATCAAATATGTTTTGCATTGATTGATGAAGATTTTTTCCTCAAATCAGCTCCAATTCCATCCAATATAAATATACAAAGCATAGCACATGAATAAAAACGAAAAAATTGCTTGTAGAAACCCTAACCTAGAGCCAAAAAACCGTGCTCTTCAAGCTACTAGCAACCCTTGTTCCACTGCTTCAATTGATTTTGAGGATCCAAACACGCTCCTTGATACCCCAGAGTGATTCCATACCTTCACATCATCCAAAAGCATCAAGAATCAAGAATCAAATCCGAATTTGGTTTGTTCATGTTTTTTTCAAAATCGATTTCCATTATTCATGCATTTTTAACATGTTTTGTTGTTGTTTTCGTGCTTAGAACAAGGTTTGCAAGCTTTTTGGGTTATCCAATTGAATTTTCGTGGCCTAGAGCATGATTCACCATGGTTAGGGTTTCCTGTGCCATTTTAGGTTTCTAAATAGACAATTGGACAAAAGAACACCACCATCGTGTTCGGAATGATGTTTCCAATCGAATCATGCCCTTGAATCTCATTTATATTACGTGTATTGCATTTTAGAAATTGCAGGGACTATAGCGTCGCACTGAGACCGACGCTATCTTTTCAAAAATTCGAAACGAAGAAGACGATGGTTGGCGCGCAATCTGGGCAATCAGAGCTTGTTTTCAGTTATAACACTTTCGTGTCATTGTTTGAACAGATTGACACTCTAGCTCGCTTGGTCGTATGCTGCAGACAGGAACCAAGGGTCTCCGGCCCAACCTCGGCAAGACCCATATATTTTTACTCTTTTGCAAAACTTCATATTTTTTCATATTTTCTATTTCTTTAATATTTTTGCATCTATTTAATTTAACTTTAAATAATTTTTGCCATGCATTTACAAAACACAAAAAATATTTTTTCTTTTTGCATTATCTTCAGAAAATGTTTATTTAATTTATAAAATTAAAAATATTATTTTTGCATGCATATTTAATTTAATATCTATTTTGTCATTTAAATCACTTTCAATTGATTTTTAATTATTAAATTACCTCCAAAAAATCCCAAAAAAATATTTTAGCATATTAATGTTATTTCCATCATGAAATATTTTTCTCATTCAAAAATTATTATTTTTACTAACATTTTCCTCTTATTCGATTTCCTCGTATTTTCCGATTCCTCATCTTTTCACAAGTTATCCCGCTTTGACAATTTCTTTTATCGCTTTCTTTTCCAATTATGTAATTGCCTATGGGATGTAATAGTTTAATTAGGACTTTTATCTTCCGCATTTTAAATTATGTATCTTCTCCAAAGTCATGTAATAGCGTAGGATTTATCTTTCCGCACTTTACTTTCCGCACCCTATAAACTGCTAGTAACTACGCGTGTATGGCAAGATAAAATTGGACATAGATCACTTCTAACTTCAAGATAATATATCTGAATTCAACACACTCTTTCACACATGCACCCCTTAGGGTAATTCTCTCTCGTTGCCTTTACGAATACAAATGGTCAAGTCCCTCGAACGTAGAGGTATCCTAGCACCGTTGCCTTCAAAAACAAATCATCATAGTCCCTTCGATACAAAGATCATAGACCCACGATGTCGCCACGAATACATGATCTTGACCCGATTGTTGCCTCACGAAAATGATGATCGTCCCTTCGAATGTGCTAGGATACTTCCTACAAGTTGCCTTCTATGACCATCCGATGTCCCTTCGAATGTCCCTTCGAATGTCCCTTCCACATCCAACGAATAGGGTTACCTACCAACTAATGGTACGGATAGCTATTCTAAAGGAAAGTAAAATAACACAAAACGACCAATTTCGAGTAGGTAATAAGACTTTAGTTGCTTGCTCTATCAAAATGCTTTTCACACACACTTTTGTCAAAGTTCAAACTTTTCAAAACGAAACATTTCTAACACTTTGTATACATTCCTACATGAATCATTACAAAGTCAAAAGTGAAATGCTTTTTCAAAACATTTTTGGCAAATGCACGAAAGCAATTTTAAAGTGATCTAAGAGCAACTAAGAGCCTGAGATAACTACGGATGGAAAAGGGTGCTAATACCTTCCCTTTTCATAACCTTCTCCTTACTCGTAATCTAACGAAGGTCTTTTTCTGCACTTTTACCTTCCCTTAATTGGATACAAAACCTACAAAGTCAGCACCGATTACACTACCCATGAAACCTTTATCTTAGAAGCCCATCTAAGATAAGAGAACCCTTCTCACTCCCTAGTGACACCTATTTGTTGCAAACCCCTCAAAAAAACAAACCAATAGAACACCACTCCAAACATATAAACAAAAACTTTGACAAAAATACTTGAGTTACTTCAAAGTCTTCTCCAAGAACACAACTCAACTCATTGCTTCACAGCTTCTAAGTGAGTACAATAATCCTCTTGCCTACCTTCGAGGTACAAATCAGTGACCATCCCACAATCTGGGTGGTTCACTTACATGGCTAACCCTAATGATTACATCTTTCTATATTTGGTTAGCTTACTAAAATTAGGTTACAATGTCCTTATTTATAACCTATTACCCAACTAGATTTGGGCCTTCAAACAACAACTTATAGATGTAACAAACTGCAGTAACAAACTCTACAGAGAAACAAACAAGCAGAAAACTTATCCTACAATCAAGGCCTTCAATCGATTTCTCTCTTTAGCTTCTGATTGAATCTTCTAGACCTCCACATATACCTTCACAAACACGCCACATATGATGCATAGTATTCCCAGAATATTCTGCACAATTTAAAACAGAACGATAACAAACTTAACTGTTTAGTAGCGTGATGTCTAATGTCCATGTCTCGATGTCTCTAAGATCTCATTTGACATGTTGTACAATTGTTGATTTTACTCAACACAACATGTTTAGGCATTCCAATAGGACTTTTGCTGCATATATCCTATTGTATAATATATTGTTGCTGCTTTTATTTGTTTTACAAAAATTAAGCCAATCCTTAAAATCAAGGAACTTACAATCTCCCCCTTTGGCAATTTTTGGCTAAAACAAATAATTACAAGTATAGGACATTACATTGAGACAACAACAACAACTTATAATTAACAATTTACAATAAAAATTCTTCTACTTCATCCATGGTCTTTCATAGCTATGTGTCTTGAGTTGCATGTGATGTCTAAACATCTCATTTGACATCTTCATTTCTATGGAGCCAACGCCAGTGTGCAAGGTAGAGAGTTCTGAAGACTCGGTGCTAGATTGGGAGATAAACTACCCCCTAAGTAGCATAAGAGACATTTCAAAGGGAATTCTGAAATTTATCCATGTAACTCAGAACACAGGTCACACTGTGTTCATAACTCAGATCACACATCACAAAGGATTTCCATACAGGAATGTGATTTTTGGTTTGGTTACCATTTGTGAACTTACTCCTTCATTCGTAGAAGCGGCAATGGGACCAGAAGTAGTAATTGTAATAGAAGCAATACAACTTTTCTCCCCCCTTTTAGCCAAAACTTGGCAAAGGAGGTTCTCACATAACCAGATCCATGCACAAGAAGCCCAGATTCAAATAAACTTCATGATGTTGAGGGCAATAAATATTTTATTTAATGTTAGAGGTGGATGAGTCCTCTATAAATAGGCTTAGGAAATAACAGCTTCTGGTCTTTGGTCAAGGGGAATAAATTTTGGCTTGAAAGACTCCACTAAAAACAAACATGTATCGTCCAAACTAACTCTGTCTCCTTTTATTATTTCTGGAAGATTCCTCTTGATAGAGTTAGTTCCAACAAATTGCATGGGTCACCTCACTTTTGTACACCATGCAGGAGTCATGAGCATGTGATTGCTACCTCTTCTTTCACCAGTCCAAGCTGCCTCTTTCTAAGATATCTATGACCCCACACATAAACTTGCAAAGACACTTCTTATTTATGTTCCTTCAGTTATGGATATTGATCCCTTGGTCAAGATCGCACAATTGTCGCCCAGTCCCTTCTTAAGCATAGGTCTGAATACCAACATGCTTCCAATATAAGTGTCCTATTATATTTGCTACAGAATACTTTCTCCCCCTCATTTGTAGCTTGACATAATCAGCATCAAAAAATAGATGTTTAAACATCATATAGGACATTCACAAATGCACACGCATAGTTATTTTCGCCCTTTATAAACATCTCTAGTAAAATTTGGAACACAAGACATAGTTGCTTCCTTTCCACAGATCATTACATTTGGAAACACACTGTTAACTGGAAATTTGTAAAGTATGTCTAAGGGCATTGCTTGAAGGCAAAGGTCCCTACAGATTAAGGACCAGTCTTAAATGAAGATAGTTTTTGAAATACTTTACAAAGCTAAGTTGGAAGTACCAGAAAAAGACATGTCGGCTGAGAAGCTGAGTCAGAAAACCAGCCCAATCGACCAAACAGCCAGAACGAAATTGTGTTGAAAATAAAACTAAATCGACAAAGTGATATGTTGGTCGATTCGACATAAGTTTGGGTCGAATGAAGGCGTCAGTCGAAATGGTCGTACTGTCAAAGATGTAGGCCAGGGGACTTAGGAAATATTATTACGCCTTAAGAATATATCAAAACCGAAAGCAGTTTCCTTCTGAAGTCATGAAGCGGGAAAGACTCAGAATAAGGAGAATGTGGGCAGTTGTCTTAGAAGATTATGGGTTTGAAGCGTTAAATGAATGGAGAAATCGTGTGTAGCAGATGTCTCTAATTTATATCTCGTCCGTTGATTACTTTTAGTAGTTACCTTGTAAAGTACTATAAATAAGTTAGTATGTTAGAATTTTAAGTGTGTTCATTTGTATCTTCAAATTTCTTGCCAAAACAATGCTCAATTTCGCGCTAAAGGAAGAAAGAGTCATTCAAGCCTTTGATGTACGTGAATCACTATCATACCCCAATTTTTGACCTAAGATACCACCTTACATATGCATCACTGCATTACTAACAGTTCAGAACAGAATAGGTCGTGTGTGGCTTCTAGAAGTCAAAGTCAGGTTTCTTTAAAATTTCATCTGTTCAAGATGTGATCAATAAGGGTTTGAGTTTCCACTCACCTAAAATGATCTATCTTAATCAATCATCAACAGTTGATCTTCAGATTCCCAACATTTTCTCATGATCTACCATGAATCGACCAATTAGGGTTTTTATCGAGGATAGGGAATCATTGACTTTCTGCTCAATGAAAGACCTATTTCCTTGAATATTGATCTTAAAATCTTCAATGCAACATCTTGACCTAATTTCTTGGTTCAAAACATTTCAAAAGTTCATGTTTCTTCATCAGACAAATTCTGAATCATCTGATAAAAATTCATCTACTTTGAAAAGTCAAACTTTGACTTTTGGTCAACTTTTTCAAGACCAAACTTTTCAAACATAAAAACATTTCAAATGATCCATCATGATCATAAAAAATCAAGAAATATGAAAAGTCAACAAAAGTCAAGATTTGAAAATTTCTAACACTTAGAAAATTTTCAAGTGTTAAAAACATGGTTTTTCCTACTTTCATGGCCATTTTCACCTAGATCCATTTGGAATCAGAAAACTCAAAACATGAAAGTTGTAGCTCTTGTTACAAGATTTCCAAAATGTCCAAGAACTTGCAAAAACATTTTGTCTAGCTATACTTTTGATTTTGAAACATAGAGCTCCAAAACCATGGAATTTCAAGTACATGCTTCAAAATTATAAGTCATTTTTTGCAACTTCTCCTTCTAGAAGCCTTGTCATCACTTAGAGGTGGATTATAACTGATAAATATCGGTTGTGAATGATTGAGAAGGGATTGGATCAAGGAGAAAAAACTTAACCATGGTTAAGAAAGTAACTTTTGCATTAAATGCAAAAGATTCCATTTTACCTCTTAACCAAGTTGCAAGTTTCCTTCAATGATATCTTTGCCAAATCATTCAGAATTCTTGTCCTATAAATAGAGGTCATTTACTCATTTTCAAACCACTCCAAAGCTATTATAATCAAGCTTTCACTCTTCCTTTCTTGAAATTCAAGTTTCTAAGTCATAAGAGGGAATTTTGCAAATCTCCAAATCTTGCAAAATTTGAGTGAACTTAAGTTTCTAACATGTTCTAAATATCATTTAGAAGTAATTTAAAACCTAAAAGCAACACAAGAAGTGATCAAACTCATAAACAAAATCAAAAAACCAAAACTTGCAAAACGATGCCTTAACTTGCCATCTCTTAATTTGCTCGTGCTAACTTTGATTTATCACTTCAAACACCTTCCATATACTTCATAGAAGTAATCCATATCATCATCACTGACCTGTAACAACTCTAAACCCGAAATAAAAACTCACTTTAATTGGCTGCATGTTGACTTGGTCAGAGAGTTCTAGCCATCCTCAGGACAAACTAAGGGTAGCAACACATTCAGGGAGGTTCAAGGAAGCTAAAGCAATCCTTACTTTGCACCTGGAAGTTGTAGAACTCGAACTGGTTTTTCATACCAAGAGGTAAGTTTTTCAAACTTTGAATCCTCAATTCATGCCCTTTTAGCTTTAAAATTGAAAAGCAAAATGTAGACATTCAATCACTAAAGCTATCTGGGTTGTTAATTGGAACTAAAAACAACTGAGTTTCAAGAATTAACAATTATTTTAGTTAGGGTTCAAATTGGGATTGTTAAAATTCATGATAATCTTTGATTAATAATAAAAACAAAACACATATTCATAATCGTGGCAAAAATCTAGATGAAATAGCATTTTACACTTTTAAAATTGATCAAGATTTGAAAAAATTCGAAATTCCCATGGCCATGGTGTTTTTTGAGCGGTTACAGTAAAGAGGAAGAAGAAGAAGTTCAAAAATTCAATTTCTGACTTTGGATTTAAAATATATATTTGTGGTTTAAGTTAAATCAACGGATGTATTACCACCTCAGTGGTTGCCAGCACGTTTATCATGTTCCTTGCCATGCCATAAGGCACAGGGTTCGAATACCCCTGGGACCTTTTTATTTTTCCAAACTTCATTTTCACTTGTTTTTAAACATTTCAAAGACTTGTTTTTTAATAAAATTAACTGGAAGCGTGTAAATAACAAGACAAGCACTTGGCTCAGGGGTAAAGCTTTTCAATTCAAAGCCAAAGTTCATGAGTTCAAACCTCCTTAAGACCAAAATAAATTTTTACCACTTGTTTTCTATCAAACTTCAACATTTTCAAAAACCAATCAAAACTTCTCATTTTGAGATGATTTTTTGCACACTTGTCATTTAATATACCTATTTTATGATTATGTCAAAAAAATCCAAAAATATTTTCTTTTGATTATATTTTATTAAGTAAAAATGAGACATTTTAAGTATTCTTAATACTTTTCAAAGATGTTTTCTTTCAAACTTTCAAAACTCAAATCTTTTTAAAACTTCTTGTGAATATACTTCACTTCCCAAAATCATTTTCAAAACCTTTTCAAAATATTTCAACAAACTTACACCTTTTTCCATGATCGACTCAATTTGAAGATAAAGCCAACCAATTTTTCCTCGAACTTTAATCGATCATGGGCCTCCTCACGTGTAAGTCCCAACTTTTATCTACATATTAAAACTTTCTTTGTACATATTCAATCATCTTATTGAATATCAAGTATAAACAAACTGCTCGCTTATTTTCATTCGCTTGTTGATACACCAATTCCATTGGTATTGTAAGAATTATTCCTGTGAAACTCCTCTTAAACCAATGGGCCTCCTCACGTGTAAGTCCCAATCCTTTTATGTACATATTAAATTTTCCTTGTACATATTCAATCATCTTTTATCCAAGCATAAACAAACTTCGCTCATTTGTTTTCATTCGCTTGTTTATACACAAAATCCATTGGTATTAAGAGAAGAATTATTCCCGGTAAAACTCCTCTTAAAACTAATGGGCCTCCCTCACGGTGTAAGTCCCAACCCTCCTATGTACATATTCATTTCCTTGTACATAAACACCCCTTCATGTACATATTCATTTCCTTGTACATATTCAAAATATTCAAGTTACACTTGCTTTAAAATGCTTGTTTTATACACTTGTTTATATTTCCTTCATAAACTCCTGTGAATACATATCATACTTGTTTATATAACTATTCAGTTATAACATAACAATTAGCCTAACAACTAGGTTCCCCTTTAGCCTCCGCTCGGGTTTTAT
This sequence comes from Vicia sativa, assembly GCA_021764765.1. Taxonomy (NCBI): domain Eukaryota; kingdom Viridiplantae; phylum Streptophyta; class Magnoliopsida; order Fabales; family Fabaceae; genus Vicia; species Vicia sativa. The sequence goes on from CM038792.1 coordinate 277,199,600, forward strand.
ACAAGATAACTCATTCATCTGAGTTTTGCCTCCTCTTAGGCTTCATATAAGAAAACTCATTTACTGAGTTTAGCCTCCGCTTAGGCTTCATATAAGACAATACTCCCCTACTGAGTTAGCCTCCTCTTGGGCTTCGTTCAAAAGAACTCCTCATTGAGTTTAGCCTTCTCTTGGGCATCAAACAAGAAAGAGACCTGGAAATCTCTTAACAGCCTCCTATTGGGCTTCCAATACAAAGAATCACCCACGCTAGGATAGAACCCTAAGAGTATGATTTCCCGGTGAAATCACTCTTGAATCATAAGAGGATGGTTTCCCGGTGAAACCACTCTTAAAGCCAAAGCTAGCCATACCCTATAGCTTCCTCTTGAGCTTCATACAAGGACCCTCGATGACCCTCGAAATGTCTTCTCTTGGGCTTACAATACAAGGACCCATAGGCTTCTTAAAAGCATCCCCCTAATCCAATCAATTTCTCCTAAGAGATTTAGACATTTATCATCTCTATGGAAGAAGTATCTTATCTATCACATCACATACAATCAAAAACTTTTCAAACACTTCTCAAACAAAAACATCTCTTAATCGTAAGTGGTAACGCTTGTATACTCAAGCAAAACACCCAATGCTTACAATTAAAAGATTCATTCATCTTTCAAACATCTTTCTTAAACTCGTAAGTGGTAACGCTTGTACACTCAAGCAAAACACCTATAACTTACGACGAAAGATTTAATCAATCATCTTTCAAAAATGTATGTGATGAAATAGATTAGATACATTTTCATTAAGATGACATTCGTCTTTGTCTCTTAATAACACTCGTTGCTTCCACTAGCATAAGTGGGAACTACGATTGCTCTGACTTTCTCAACATCCCTTTGAGAATACGTAGGGACAAGGTCTCATCCTTGGCGAGCAAATTTCTTTCTCCCTCAAACCAAACAAACCATAGATCCCTTTAGATCTGAGCTACAAATGCTTTGATTCCCATTAAGGATATGTATGCGTAAGATCCTAATGATCTTTGCAGCACAATAATAACAAAACCTAGGATCCCACATAAAATACCTTTCTTAAAGTCAAAAGGAGAAACTTTCCCATCAATAGAAATAGCAATTTAAAACACACAAACATATCAAACATATTCATATATAAAGCTATAGATAACTATATATATTTAGGGTGCCACATCTATTCCCTTTATATAACAAACCCCTTGCTTGAATCTCCCAATGCGTTGCATCTAGTTCGCGCTAGTCGTAATGCATATCATATCAATTGAGGGTATTGCAACTTTCCCCTTTTTCATAATCATTTTCTTGTGTTGGAAATAATAAAGCTTGATGCCCGCGACATCTTTATAAACAAATCAAAACAAGAATCGCTCGAGCCGAGAATTCAATTCGATTCGATTCCCTCACCACTTTTAACGCCAAAAAATGGCGACTACCGGGAGTACGCTAAATTTTTATTTTCAAAAAAAATGTGACTCTGCCAAAGAGCACCAAGCTTTTTTTTGTTTTCAAAAAGAAAAAAGAAGGGGATAAGCTTTCATATGTGCATATGTTTGTTTTTCTTTATTGTGTGTTTTGCGATTTCATCTGATGGAAAGAAATCCTAACCCGGATTTAAGAAACATTTTAAGATCTAGGTGGGGGTGTAGTCCTATTAACGTGTGGAAAGTTTCATTACTTACTGAGTTAATTTGAGATCCCTCTCTCAGTGGAGGTTGTCTTGGGAGTATTTGTGTTTAGCAAGTATTTGCGAAGACATTTTGCTTTCGAGAGAACTAACGAAGCTGAGTGGTTGTAGAACACATAACCCATCCTGGCTATTTAGGATGTAGTGCAGAAATTATTCAAGCATAAGATTAGAATAGTTGTCATGCAAGACTATGATCAAGCGAGTTTTTCTTGAAAAATATTATTGGACTTCGAGTATTCAAAAAATCCGATAATATTTCAAAGAGATTAGAGTGATGGACATTAGAGGAATATTTACCAAGAAATATAGTTTTAGAACTCTTTAATCGTCCCAACACTAACGTTGATGAAGGACTTCTCAAAACTTTCGCTCGTTTTACGATCCAGCTTTATCGTTGTTTCACTTTCCCTGATTATCAGTTGATGCCTACTTTGGAAGAGTACGCACACATCCTAGGTATCTCAGTATCAGATAAAGTGTCTTTCAATGGTTTGGAAGCCATTCCTAAGTCACCAGTCATTGCAACAATGACTCACTTAAAGAAATATGAGATAGACAAAAACCTAACTACCAAAGGAAAACTCTTAGGACTAACTTCAAAGTTGCTAATCGAGAAGGCTCTTAAATTCTCCGCTTCAGTAGTATGGTAGCCTTTGAAGTTGTGTTAGCTCTACTCATCTATGGATTGTGCTTTCCCAAAGTCCCAGGTTTCGTTGATATTAAAGCCATAAGGATATTTCTGATTGGAAATCCTATTCTCACTTTGCTTGGTGACACGTGTAACACCCCTTCTAAAAACCCCGAATAATATTAATTATATCAATGATTAAAGTCATAATTCATCAGAGTTAACACGGAACAAGGGATGTCACTATTATTAAATAAAATAAAACTTCCAATTAAACAGTAGCCATGCTACACTGGGAATCATTATTCAATTAATTCAATCAATTTAAGACCATGTCTTACACAGCGGAAATTACCAGAAACCAAAACTGAATAAACCATAATTCATTTCAATGAGATTCAAAGAAACAATGAAATAATAACTAATTCCTCAACTAAACGTTCCCCAATGTTACAATCTAATCAGAGCATGACACTGACACGCGGACTTAAAAGACAAGCTCTAGAGCCATCCTCACCAACTCCTCAGCTGCTAACTTTAATCTGAAATTGTAAAGTAAGGGTGAGACTTCTCATAATTAAAACACATTATAAGCTTTTCAATCAATAATATATCACAAGCATATTATTTCACCCATTAGCATAAATTCAGATTCAACATGCCACCACCAACATACAAATCAATATGCATAATCAATAAACAACAAAAGAATTGTAACACTGGAAGACATCCTAACATGTTACAATCCCATGCAAACACAAATGCAGACACAATGCATGTGGTACCAACACGTGACCAAGTCACCCAACACTGATCCATCATCAACCGGATACAGTAACCATCGATTCGTCCATAAACACCCGGACACGAATCCAGCCTAACCACCCATCCTCACTCGGGTATCGGTTAACGGCAATCCAAGTCAAATTCCGCACAATGGGAATTAACTTCACCAAAACAATGCATATGCACGCACATCACTAGCATGCAACATCAAATCAGTCTATGAAATACATCAACTTAGCATAACTGAATCAAAACCAAAAACATGATATTCCAACCATCACGCATACAAATAACAGCAGCATAAACATGCCTTACAATCACACAACACTAATACATCCATCACCACATGTTCACTGCTACATACACATCAAGGTGCGTCAGTCAATAATCACCTATTTCGGAAATTCGACTCATTTTCAAAATAATTTCAAGTTTTAGAAAATCTTTTCATTTTATAAAATAGAGCATTAAATTTAAGAAATAATGTTCAAAAGGGCACTCAAAACGGACTTACGGTTTAAAAGTTATGAATTTTCAAAGTTTGACATTTTTCAAAAATATACAGCAGAACCCGGTTCCTACCTATACAGGAACCGGTTCCTGCGAAGTTCAAAAATCAGCTTTCTGGAAAAATGTATGGGAACCCGGTTCCTACCCATACAGGAACCGGTTCCTGAGTGCAATTTTTCAAGTTTTCACAAATTTTTCAAGTGGAACCCGGTTCCTACCCACTAGGAACCTGTTCATATGTGTTGCAGAGCCAAATTCTACATTTTTGACAGCATTCCTTCATTCTCCACCAAACTCAAACATACCCATACGAATTGCTATATGAGAAACACCAAAATATATCTATTTTGCACCATTATAACATCAAACCACAATATTCCATCATTCATATTCATCAACTGACACTCTAATTGTTTTCAATCTATAATCCGACACAATAGGGATAATTCTACGGAACCCTAACATTCTAACCGGGATTCCCTAACATACTATGATCATACCATTGAATATCTAAACCGATAATATGCATTAACTAATCAAAATCACCCCTTACCTTGTGGGTTCTTCGAATTCTGACACCTTAGGTTTTCTTCCTTCCTTTCTCCTCTTCTCAACTTCACGTATGTGTGTTTTCTCCAACAATAACTCTTTTTCCTTCTTTACTTCTTTTATTCCTTTTATTCCTTTATTATAAATAAAATAAATTAAATAATGTGAGTAGAGTCTTTTACTCCTCACACCCTCACTTTACTCAACACACCTCTAATAATTTCATTCCTTTATTCCATAATTAATCCCAATAACTCCAATATATTAATAAATTATGTTCTCAATTAAATTAATAATTAAAAATCATAACTATTTAAGTATCAAATTATTTTGGGGTGTCACAACTCTCCCCAACTAAAAGAGTTTTCGTCCTCGAAAACATACCTTAGACGAACAGTTCGGGATACGAGTCCTTCATCTGACTCTCCAACTCCCAAGTGACATTTCCATCTGCTGGTCCTCCCAAGCCACTCTTACCAATGTGATCTCTTTGCCACGCAACTGTTTCAACTTCCGATCCTCAATTCTTGCAGGTACCGCTTCCACAGTCAAGTTCTCTCGTACCTGTATATCATCTATCCGAATCTCATGAGACGGATCAGCAATGTACAATGTACTTTCTTAGCTGAGATACATGGAAAACGTCATGCAAATTTGCAAGTGACGGCGGCAAAGCAATCTGATATGCAACTTTCCCAACTCTCTTGGTAATCTGAAACGGACCAATAAAACGTGGAGTCAACTTCTTTGACTTCAAAGCTCGACCAATACCAGTCATCGGAGTAACTCGCATAAAAACATGTTCTCCTTCACTAAACTCAAGATCCTTCCTCCTCTTATCGTGATAACTTTTCTGACGACTCTGAGAAGTCCTCATCTTCTCCTGAATCATTTTAATCTTTTCCGAAGTTTGTTGAACAATTTCCGGTCCAATCACAACACTCTCTCCAGATTCATACCAACATAACGGTGTCCGACACCTCCTACCATACAATGCCTCAAACGGAGCCATACGAATACTCGAATGAAAACTATTGTTGTAGGTAAACTCAATCAATGGTAGATAACTATCCCAAGCTCCAACTTTCTCCAAAACACAAGCTCTCAGCAAATCTTCCAACGACTGAATCGTTCTTTCTGTCTGTCCATCTGTCTGCGGATGATAAGCGGAACTTAAATGCAACTTAGTACCCAAAGCTTCTTGCAATCCCGTCCAGAACTTAGATGTAAACCTCGGATCTCTATCCGACACCATACTAGAAGGAATACCGTGCAAACTCACAATCTTTTCAACATACAATTCTACCAACCTCTCCATCGGATAATCCATTCTTATCGGAATAAAGTGAGCAGATTTTGTCAACCGGTCCATAATAACCCAAATAGAATCACAATTCTTCGCTGTCCTTGGCAACCCAGACACAAAATCCATAGAGATTCCATCCCATTTCCATTCCGGAACAAACAACGGTTCCATCAATCCTGACGGTTTCTGATGTTCGATTTTCGACTACTGACAAACCAAACAAGCATACACAAACTCAGCAATTTCCTTTTTCATTCCAGGCCACCAAAATAATTTCTTCAAATCATGGTACATTTTAGTAGCACCGGGATGAATACTCAACCCGCTACGATGTCGTTCTTCCAAAATGCTCTTCCTAATCTCGGCAACATCCAGAACACACACCCTATTACCAAATCTCATAACACCATTCTCATCAATTCTGAACTCACCTCCTTGACCCTGGGTTGATCAATGTCAATTTATCAACTAACCCAACATCAGATTTCTGCCCATTCCGAATTTCTTCCAAAATACCACTAGTCAGTTTCAACATACCCAATTTCACACTATTCGGAGTAGTTTCGCAAACTAAACTTAAATCTCTGAACTGCTCAACCAAATCTAATTCACGGACCATTAACATCGACATATGCAAGGACTTTCTGCTCAAAGCATCCGCAACAACGTTTGCCTTACAAGGATGATAATTCAAACCGAAATCATAATCCTTTAGGAATTCTAACCATCTCCTCTGCCTCATGTTCAACTCTTTCTGATCAAAAAGGTACTTCAACTCTTGTGATCACTGAACACCTTGAACCGAGAACCATATAAATAATGCCTCCATAATTTCAAAACAAATACAACAGCTGCCAACTCTAAATCATGAGTCGGATAATTCCTTTCATGTACTTTCAATTGTCTCGAAGCATAAGCCACCACCTGCTTATCTTGCATCAACACACCACCTAATCCCATTAATGATGCATCACAATACACAACAAAAGACTTAGTCGGATTTGGAAAAATCAAGATCGGAGCACTTGTCAACCTCCTCTTCTGCTCTTGAAATCCTTCCTCACATTCAACATCCTAAACGAACACCTGACCCTTCCTGGTCAACTTAGTCAATGGCAACGCTAGTTTGGAAAATCCTTCAATAAACTTCCGGTAATAACCTGCAAGACCCAGAAAACTACGGATCTCAAGAAGCATTCTTCGGCGCTTCCCACTGAGATACTGCTTCTACCTTTGTAGGATCCACAGCAATTCCATTCTTGGAAATCACATGACCAAGAAAGCTTACTTCCTCTAACCAGAATTCACACTTGGACAACTTCGCATAAAGCTTCTTCTCTTTCAACAATTCCAATACAACTCTGAGATGTTCTGCATGTTCTTCATCACTCTTCGAGTAAATTAATATATCATCGATGAACACCACTACGAACTTGTCAAGATACGGATGAAATATCCTGTTCATATACTCCATGAAAACACCAGGTGCATTAGTAACTCCAAACGGCATAACAGAATATTCATAATGTCCATACCTCGTTCTAAATGCAGTTTTCTGAATATCCTCCGACTTCACACGAATCTGATGATATCCAGATCTCAGATCAATCTTACTAAATACACAAGCTCCAACTAGTTGATCCATCAAATTATCAATCCTCGGCAAAGGATACCGATTCTTGATTGTAACTTTATTCAGCTGTCTGTAATCAACACACAACCTCATTGAACCTTCTTTCTTCTTAACCAACAACACCGGAGCACCCCACGGCGAAACACTCGGACGAATAAACTTCTTCTCAAGCAATTCCTCTAACTGCTTCTTCAGTTCAGCTAATTCAGATGCCGACATGCGATAGGGCGCCATCGACACCGGACTAGTTCCAAGAATCAAATCTATAGTAAATTCTACCCCTCTCTCAGGTGGCAATTCACTAACGTCTTCCGGAAACACCTCTGGGAATTCATTCACCACTGGCAATCCATCACTCTTTGCCTTTCCCTCCGCTTCTATTGCAGAATATAACATAAACACCACAACACCATCTTTCACCGCTAGGTTCATCTATTTAACTGACATAGTCACATCACCGACACCAACCTCTTCAGGAAAAATAACCGTCTTCGCAAAACAGTTGATATGAACCTGGTTGAATTCCAACCAGTTCATTCCAAGGATGATATCAAGTTGTTCTAGCGGTAGGCACCCTAAATCCATACCGAAACCCCTACCAAAAATCACAATAGGACAATTCCTACAAACATATGAAGTAGTCATTGAACCCGACGCAGGAGTGTCAATAACCATACTTCCATCCATATAAGAAATTTCCAAATTCAATCTTTTAGCACAATCCAAAGAAATAAAAGAATGTGTAGCTCCAATATTAATAATCGCAATCAAAGGTATGTCATTAATAAAACATGTACCTTTAATCAGCCGATCATCTGGCTTAGTATCTGTTCCAGACAACGCGAACACTTTACCACCAGCTTGCTCTTTCTTGGGTTTTGTAACCGAGGACTAGTATGACCTTCTTCACCACGCTTGTAACAAGTCACCACTCTCACCCTGCAATCATTGGCCACATGGTCGAGTTTCCCACACTTGAAACACTTCTTATCATTACTCTTACAGTCCACCATACGATGTCCTGTCTCGCCACACCTGTAACACTTAATGGAAGAACCAGAATCTCCTCCACCAGACTTCTTCTAACCACCGAATCTCTAATTACTCCTATCATAAGGCTTACCACGATCCATCTGTTGCTTACCTTTCCTATCAACATACCCTCGAGCATTTGACTTAGTGCTAGCAAGGTCCTCCTCTAATATCCTACTACAGTCAACCAGATCAGAAAATCTTCGGATACGCTGATACCGAATACCTTGCTTAATCTCGTCACGCAGACCATTCTCAAACTTGATACATTTGGAAAATTCTCCATCTACATCGTTAGTATAATGAGCTTAATACTCGCCAACTCAAGAAAATTTGAAGCATACCACCGACAGCCTTGTTACCCCGCTGAGTTCCGTAAACTCAATCTCCTTCTTACTCGAATGTCTCGTGAGTACCTCCTAAAAGCCTCCCGAACCAGCCCAAGTCGCAATACCATCTTCTTCCATTTCAGCTCGTAGCAACCCACCACCATCGCCTCTTCTAACATGTGAGTTCAGATCTCACCTTCAAAGACACCAATCACCAAGATCCTCTCGATCTCCTTCAACCACTTCGAGCACCTTCGGATCATGTGCACCCTTGAACAATGGAGGATTATTCCTCCAAAATTCCCCAATTGTCGGTCAAGCACTAATCACACCTCCTGGTTCCTCCGACCACCCACCAACATTCCCAATGCTTCAAAGAATAGCATCGCTATTCCTTCCATTACCTCTTCCGCCATTGTTCTAACAAGACAAAATAATCTACATCAGACACAAGTATCGATAGTGTTACTTCACACTAGTCGATACTAAAGGGATAACGACACGAGACAAGACCAACTATGCTCTGATACCACTATTGTAACACGCCTTCTAAAAACCCCAAATAATATTAATTATATCAATGATTAAAGTCATGATTCATCAGAGTTAACACGGAACAAGGGATGTCACTATTATTAAATAAAATAAAACTTCCAATTAAAAAAAGAGCTATGCTACACTGGGAATCATTAATCAATTAATTCAATCAATTTAAGACCATGTCTTACACAGCGGAAATTACCAGAAACCAAAACTGAATAAACCATAATTCATTTCAATGAGATTCAAAGAAACAATGAAATAATAACTAATTCCTCAACTAAACGTTCCCCAGTGTTACAATCTAATCAGAGCATGACACTGACACGCGGACTTAAAAGACAAGCTCTAGAGCCATCCTCACCAACTCCTCACCGCTAACTTTAATCAAATTGTAAAGTAAGGTGAGACTTTCATAATTAAAACACATTATAAGCTTTTCAATCAATAATATATCACAAGCATATTATTTCACCCATTAGCATAAATTCAGATTCAACATGCCACCACCAACATACAAATCAATATGCATAATCAATAAACAACAAAAGAATTGTAACACTGGAAGACATCCTAACATGTTACAATCCCATGCAAACACAAATGCAGACACAATGCATGTGGTACCAACACGTGACTAAGTCACCCAACACCGATCCATCATCAACTGGATATAAGAACCATCGATTCGTCCATAAACACCAGACATAATCCAGCCTAACCACCCATCCTCACTGGTATCGGTTAACGGCAATCCAAGTCAAATTCCGCACAATGGGAATTAACTTCACCAAAACAATGCATATGCACGCACATCACTAGCATGCAACATCAAATCAGTCTATGAAATACATCAACTTAGCATAACTGAATCAAAACCAAAAACATGATATTCCAACCATCACGCATACAAATAATAAAGATAAACATGCCTTACAATCACACAACACTAATACATCCATCACCACATGTTCACCGCTACATACACATCAAGGTGTACCAATAATCACCTATTTCGGAAATTCGACTCATTTTCAAAATAATTTCAAGTTTTAGAAAATCTTTTCATTTTATAAAATAGAGCATTAAATTTAAGAAATAATGTTCAAAAGGGCACTCAAAACGGACTTACGGTTTAAAAGTTATGAATTTTCAAAGTTTGACATTTTTCAAAATATATAAGAGAACCTGTTCCTACCTATACAGAACCGTTCCTCAAGTTCAAAATCACTCGAAAATGTATGGGAACCCGGTTCCTACCCATACAGGAACCGGTTCCTGAGTGCAATTTTTCAAGTTTTCACAAATTTTTCAAGTGGAACCCGGTTCCTACCCACTAGGAACCTGTTCATATGTGTTGCAGAGCCAAATTCTACATTTTTGACAGCATTCCTTCATTCTCCACCAAACTCAAACATACCCATACGAATTGCTATATGAGAAACACCAAAATATATCTATTTTGCACCATTATAACATCAAACCACAATATTCCATCATTCATATTCATCAACTGACACTCTAATTGTTTTCAATCTATAATCCGACACAATAGGGATAATTCTACGGAACCCTAACATTCTAACCGGGATTCCCTAACATACTATGATCATACCATTGAATATCTAAACCGATAATATGCATTAACTAATCAAAATCACCCCTTACCTTGTGGATTCTTCGAATTCTGACACCTTAGGTTTTCTTCCTTCCTTTCTCTCTTCTCAACTTCACGTATGTGTGTTTCTCCAACAATAACTCTTTTCCTTCTTTACTTTTTATTCCTTTTATTCCTCTATTATAAATAAATTAAATTAAATAATGTGAGTAGAGTCTTTTACTCCTCACACCCTCACTTTACTCAACACACCTCTAATAATTTCATTCCTTTATTCCATAATTAATCTCAATAAATCCAATATATTAATAAATTATGTTCTCAATTAAATTAATAATTAAAAATCATAACTATTTAATTATCGAATTATTTTGGGGTGTCACAACACGTATTTCTCCATTCATCATAGGAATTGTCAAGGAGATGGAACTATTGTATGTTGTGTACCTCTATTTTTCAAATGGATTGTCTCACACTTGCCTAAGTCTCCTATCTTCCGCGAAAACAAAGACAATTAGCATTGGTCTCGAAGACTCATGTCTCTTACCAACGACGATATCCATTGGTATACATTGGCAAACAATGAGAATGAAATCATTGAAAGCTGTGGAGAATTTGCCAATGTTCCTCTCATCGGTACAAAAGGAGGAATTAACTACAATCCATTCTTGGCGAGACGTCAACTTGGGTATGCAAACTCTAGTAAACCCCTTGGTTTTACAATAGAAATCTACTTTTATCATGAAGGGGAAGATTCCCAAGGTTTGAAAGCCAGAATGATAAGAGCTTGGCATCACATCCGAAGAAAAGAAAAGGGTAATGCAAGGAATTGTGTAGCCATGGAAATCTACACTTCTTGGGTGAAGAAAAGAGCGAAGGAATTCCGAATGCCTTATGCTAATGAGGCACCTATGTTTTCAGCAGCATTAAAATCGACCACTTTTCCCGTTGAGACTATGAGAGAATACCAAGAAGCTTTGGCCAAGATGAGGCTAGAAAAGGAGGCTTTGGAAGACAAGTTTTTTAAGGCTGACTTTGAAAACGAGAGGCTTAATAAGCAGGTCAAAGATCATGAAAAGACGCTCTACTTCCAAGATGAATGGCTCATGGAGAAAGATGAGAAGATTCGTCAGAAAGATAACGCGATCAAAAGATACATCAAAGAAAGAAAAAGAAAGCTTGAGGAAATGAAAACAAGCAATCTTGCTCCTGACGAGTGGAAGAAAGTCATCAACAAGCTCAAAGCCGAGAAAGCTGAACTGAAAGCTTACTATGGGAAAGAAATCCTGAAGTCGAAGCTACATCAAGCATTTGGTTCTTCACCGCATTTAAGACGATTAATTAGTTTAGCTTTAGCTTTATCATTTATTTTATCATTGTAAGAGTTATGCTCAAAACAAAAAATTTGTTGTAATCTTATTTCAATAATTAATAAAATAAGTGTTTTCCATCCAAATATTTACTAGAAATTTCTCTTTAGTATAAATTTTGAAATTATTTTCTTTGCATTCATAATCATGCATCATACTTTGCATATCGAGTTTGTTATTTAGAATCTTATCTTTGGAAATTTTTCCGTAAAGAGAAAGATCGCTGTCGTCGGCCTTAGAGTTTCTCGACTATGCTCACAACAAGTCACGATACAATACTGCTCAAAGAGGAGAATGGATGATTTTGAACAAGAAAATGTTGAGCTTCATAACACAGTGACAACACTTCAGGAAGAGGTTGAAAGACTCACTTCTTTAGTAAGTTTGTTGGCAACTACGCAAAGTCAGCAAGCAACATTAAACAGTCAAAATCAAGCGACGATTTCAGATATCACTACTACTCCAGTTTCAGCTGTTGCAGTAAGTAATTCTCTCTTCAGTATGCTAGAAGGTTATCCATGGGCATGCCTTTCAATTTCGCATTGATTTCACAACCCGCTCAAGTACGTGCAACCACGATCAAAGTTCCTACTTTACAAAACTCAGCATTTGCTCCGCATCATGGAGTAACCTTTCCTCAAGTCACTATGTCGGTTTCTCGACCGATCATGACAAACTCAACTTCTATAGTTCACGCTACTGCGGACGAAGAAGTCTATCATAACCCAGGCAACAACACGAATCCTCGTGGCAAGATGGAGAATCTCCAGGAACAATTCCATAAGATGCAGCTTGAGATCAAAACAATTCGTGGTAAGGAATTGTTTGGGAAGAATGCCCACGATCTATGCCTAGTTCCTCGCGTAAGGATACCTGCTAAATTCAAAGTCCCCGATTTTGAGAAGTATAAAGGAAATTCCTGCCTGCAGAGTCATCTTACAATGTACGCTAGGAAGATGTCTACGTATAATGACAATCACCAATTGCTCATTCACTATATCCAAGACAGTGTTACTGGTGCCGCACTGAAGTGGTACATGGGACTAGATAGTGCAAATATCCAGACATTCAATGACCTAGGTGAAGCCTTCGTCCAACAGTACAAATTCAATTTGGACATGGCTCCAGATCGAGATCAACTCCGTTCTATGTCTCAAAAAGAAAAAGAGACGTTCAAAGAATACGCCCAACGTTGGAGGGAAATTGCTGCCCAAGTCAACCCACAGTTAGAAGAAAAAGAAATGACCAAGGTTTTCCTGAACACTCTTGGCCCATTTTACAACGAACGCATGGTCGCCAGCGCTCTCGAAGATTTCACCGAAATGGTAAGCATGGGGATGCGACTAGAAGAAGGAGTCCGAACAGGACACCTAGTCAAAGAGATAGGATCTTCAAGCGGAACCAAGAGGGTCGGAACCAGTTTCCCAAAGAAGAAAGAACATGACATAGGAATGGTATCCCGAGGGAAACCAAGGAAAAACGTCAGTCGCCAACAACAAGTAGCCACGATAGCACCAGTTGTTAATGCAAGTTCAAACATAGGAATTACTCCGCAATTCCAGCAAACTCAACAGCCTCGACAGCAGGCTCAGCAATCAGAACCGTGCACCTCGGATCTCCCAGTTTGATCCAATTCTGATGACATACACGGAATTATATCCTTCCTTGATAGAAAGGAATCTTGTACAAACAAGGTCACCACCTCTAGTACCAGAAAAATTACCTTGGAGGTACAAAGCAGACGTGTCTTGCCCTTTTCATCAAGGGGCACCAGGTCATGATCTCGAGCATTGCATAGCACTAAAAGCTGAAGTCCAAAGGTTAGTAAGGACTAATCTCCTCTCTTTCAGGAACACAAATCCAAATGTACAAGCAAATCCACTTCCCAATCATAGTGGACATACCGTGAATTTGATATTAAGGAATACAGATCGGTATCTTGTCACTGACATAAATATGATAAGAGAAAGCTTGGTACAGCTCCATGATACATACAATACAATGGGCGCCTTCGCTAAACATGACTACACAGCCTGCAGAATCTGCTTACAGGATTTTTGAGGATGTCCAACTGTAAGAGCAAACATTCAACGGTTAATAGACATTGGTAATATTCGAATCTTTAGAAACAGGAACGATTATGACGTGAATATGGTAGGGCATTTTCCGCATGAGCTTTTAGTCTCAGATATCAACTCAGAAGTTCCCGAAGTAAACGTCATTATCCCCTGCTTCAATATACCCAAGTGTGTAGAAGTCAAGTACAACGGTCCAGAAGTTCCAGAATCTCCTTTGGTGATATGTTTACCTGGTCCTGTTCCTTACAGCTCTGATAAAGCAGTTCCCTATCAATACAATACAATTATGATAGAAGATGGGAAGGAGAAACCCATACCCACTCTTTCAGCTGTTGTTAACATCGCTGAAATCGGACGAGTAACACGAAGTGGACGTGTGTACACCCTATTGCCACCAAAGCAGCAGCCCATTGCTCCCGCTGTTGGACAAAATCCAGTTAATACACCTCCCGAGAATCCCATGGGGATTCCTGTTGGTAATACAAACATAAATGTTGGTCCATCTGATGGAACCAACATCAACTCAAACTTCGATGAGATCTTAAAGCTAATCAAGAAAAGCAAGTACAGAGTTGTGGATCAACTAATGCAGACTCCCTCCAAAATTTCAATACTATCTCTACTTCTGAATTCCGAAGCCCACCGAGAAGCTTTGATGAAAGTACTAGATCAAGCTTACGTAGATCACGACGTGACTACAGATCAATTTGGTGGAATCGTAGGCAACATAACCGCTTGCAACAATTTAAGCTTCAGTGATGAAGAACTTCCAGAGGATGGAAAAGATCACAATCTGGCTTTACATATCTCTATGATTTCCCAATCAGACTCTTTGTCCAATGTGCTAGTAGACACCGGTTCATCCTTAAATGTAATGCCAAAAACGACTCTCGCTCGTTTATCTTACAAAGGAACACCGATGAAATCCAATGATATAGTGGTCAGAGTCTTTGATGGGTCAAGGAAATCTGTTATTGGGGAAGTCGACCTTCCAATGACGATTGGTCCGTATACCTTCCAAATCACTTTCCAGGTCATGGACGTGCCTGCTGCTTACATTTGTTTGCTAGGACGACCATGGATACACGAAGCAGGAGCAGTGACATCCACGCTCCATCAGAAACTAAAGTTTACAGTAAATGGGAAGCTAGTAACCATCATCGGTGAACAAGCTTTACTAGTCATCCATTTATCTACCTTTTCTTTCATCACCGTCGATGATGTTGAAGGGACACAGTTCCAAGGACTCTCGTTAGAAGGTGAATCTACAAGGAAAAGCATATCGTCTATCTTCTCTTACAAAGAAGCAGCGCAGATAGTGAAAGACGGTAATGTCGTAGGTTGGGGACAAGTAATAAAACCTGTCAACAACAAGACCAAAACCGGGCTCGGATTTGCTCTAGTATTTCCAAAAGACAACCAAAGGGATGAAGCTCTTCGCCCAATTAAGGAGGTATTCCACAGTGGGGGTTTCTTAAACCCTGTTCTTCAAGAGGTTAATGTTCTTATCGATGAAGGTAATGAAGACAATCTCTCTGAACCTGAAGAGTGGAGCACTTATCTTACTAGCTCTGAATATGTGTCTCAGGAAGAATCGTACGTGCCTTTCTATCCTCCGACTGACCAATTCAAAGGTATGTCCTTACAAAAGAATGAGAATGAAAATCCACCAATCCCTTCTGAAGTTTGGGATACCTTGGGAGAACCAAGTGGAAAGTTTGATTACATGGTGAAATACACTGCACCTGAAAGCTCAATAATCAGAATTGAAGACATCCAACCAACTGGATGGGACGATCCTTTTCAGTATCCTAGTCAACCAGAAGAGTTATACACATCTTCTCGATCTCATCATCAGATTGAGATCCCAAATGAAGATCTTTGCTTTAATACGCCCGCCGAGTTTGTCAAGACAGATCTTAACTATCATTACATCAACGTAATTACCGAAGATCAAGAAGACAATTTTGGAAACGAGTTGGAAAGCATCGCAGACAATGAGTCTCTCCACTCAGAAGATTGGAAAGAACATCCCAAGAATCTAGAATACACGTCACTTAAAAGCACATATGCTGCATACTATGCTCCTCGATTTGTCAATCAAGCAGAAGAAGATCGCTTCAGCAGCACAAAAGGCAAGGTCAACTGTCCAGAGTCTTCAAAGCCTGTTCGACCAATGACCAAAGTCTACTCAAGAAATAAGCCAAATGGAAAACTACCAGAATATCTTGACTTCCAAGGAGTTCGCCACTATTGGAAGCCTGTTAAAGCTCAGACTGATGTTCATAGTTCTAAGTAGTTTATCTTGCTTTTGTTTTGAATCCTCGCCGCCTAAGGCGTAAGAGATGTTTTATAGGGTTTAGCTTTTAAATAATTTCTCTTTGTCTTGCCCAAGACAAATGAGTTTGTATTTTAGGGCCCTGTTTCATATTGTGAATCATAAATAAAAGCGTTGTTTTGATTCCACATTTTGTGTTTGTTTTTTGTTTTTTACCCTTTTCTAGAAATGGTAATCCTAAAAAACCCAAATAAAAACAAACAATCTTCAAAAGAAAATATAATAAATAATCTGCATACACTTTCACATTAACTTTTTTCTAAAAAAAAGAAGAAGAGAAGAGTTAATTAATCAAACATAAATGAAACATGCAAATTAGCAAATGGACAAATCCATTGAACGCAATAGCTCTATGCTCTCTCCCGACTTTGAATTCCCTGTGTTTGACGCCGAGGAAGAAGTTGAAGAAGAGATCCCGGATGAGATTTCTCGACTACTTAAGTACGAGGAAAGAATCATTCAGCCTCACAAAGAGCCTTTGGAAGCAATCAACTGGGTTCCGAGGAAGATAAAAAGAAGTGAACATCGAGCTCTACTCGACAGCAACGTCAAGGGCAAACTGATAGATCTTCTCAAAGAATATGTTGATGTGTTTGCTTGGTCTTACCAAGACATGCCAGGTTTAGATACCAGCATTGTGGAGCATCACTTGCCATTAAAACCTAAGTGTATACCAGTTAAACAAAGACTGAGAAGAGTTCACCCAGACATGGCTGACAAAATCAAAAAGGAAGTCCAAAAGCAGCTCGACGCAGGTTTCCTTGTCACCTCTGAATATCCTCAATGGCTAGCCAACATAGTACCTGTCTCAAAGAAAGACAGAAAGGTCAGAATGTCTGTTGACTACCGGGACTTGAACAAAGCTAGTCCAAAAGATGATTTCCCACTATCGTACATCGACATGCTAGTGGATAGCACTGCAAAGTTCAACGTCTTTTCCTTCATGGACGGTTTCTCTGGCTACAATCAGATCAGAATGGCTCCCGAAGACATGGAGAAGACATCTCTCATCACGCCATGGGGCACATTTTGCTACAAAGTAATGCCGTTTAGATTAAAGAATGCAAAGAACTTACCAAAGGGCAATGACTACTCTTTCATGACATGATGCACAAAGAGATCAAGTCTACGTGGACTACATGATAGCAAAGTCGACATCAAGAAGAGCATATAGAATATCTCAGTTGTTTCAACGACTAAGGAAATTCCGCTTGAATCCTAACAAATGCACCTTTGGGGTAAGATCCGAAAACTCCTAGGTTTCATCGTCACCAAAGAGGTATTGAAGTGGACCCCGACAAAGTCAAGGCTATTCAAGAAATGCCTACGCCACATACGTAAAAGCAAGTAAGAGGATTTCTTGATGGTTGAATTACATCTCCATTCATCTCTCAAATGACCGCTACTGTGGACCGATATTCAAGCTTCTCCGCAAAATCAAGAGGTGTGTGACAAGATTGCCAAAAGCGCTCGACAAGATCAAGGAATACCGCCGAACCTCCAATATTGATTCCTCCAATCAAGGAAGACCATTAATCATGTACCTTACCGTGCTAGAAGATTCCATGGCTGCGATTTGGACAGAAGATGAAACTGTAAGAAAGAGCATGCCATCTACTACTTGACTCAAAAATTCACATATCGTGAAACTCTACTCCATGCTCGAAAACATGTTGGTGTGGGCATCAAATGTCTCCGCCAAGACATGATCAATCACACGACTTGGTTAATCTCCAAATGGATCCAATCAAGTATGTCTTTGAAAATCCCGCCTTAACAGAAGAATTGCTCGATGGCGTATGTTATCCTAATATGACATCCAAGATGCGCTCAAAAACGGTCAAAGGAAGCATTCTTGCCGATCACTTGGCTTATCAACCAATCAACGAATACCAATCTCTCGAGTTTGACTTCCCTGATGAGGATGTTATGTACTTAAAAAAGAAAGATTGTGACGAACCGTTACCTGAAGAAGGTCTTGATCCAGAATCTAGATGGGGCTTGATTTTTGATGGAGCAGTTAACGTTTTTGGCAATGGAATTGGGGTAGTTATCATTACTCCCGAGGGTTCTCATATCCCGTTTTCCGCCAGATTACTATTTGATTGCACCAACAACATTGCAGAATATGAAGCTCAGATCATGGGAATTGAAGAAGCCATCGACTTGAGGATCAAGATCCTTGACATATATGGAGATTCAGCCCTTGTGATCAATCAAATGAAAGACAAGTATGAAACGCATCATCTTGGTTTGATTCCTTACAGAGATTATGCAAGATGTTTGTTGACTTTCTTCAACAAAGTTGAACGGCATCATATCCCTCGAGATCAGAATCGAATGGCAGACGCCTTGGCTACTCTATCTTCCATGTTCAAAGTCAACCATTGGAACAATATGCCTAAGATCCGCATCAGATGCCTTGAAATACCTGCATATGTGTTTGCAACTGAAGTAGTCATCGATGATAAACTGTGGTTCCACGACATCAAACGCTTCCTTCAAACTCAGGAATACCCACTCGGGGCATCGCACAAAGATAGGAAAACTCTAAGGAGGCTTTCTAGAAATTTCTTCCTGAATGAAGATGTGCTATACAAAAGAAACTTCGACATGGTCCCGCTCGATGCCGATGCATACGAAGGCATACAATAGTTCACGGCGCGTAAGGGTCCTTTAGAACCCATTCAAATGGGCATGCAATGTCCAGAAAGATCTTGAGAGCATGATACTATTGGATAACAATGGAATCCGATTGCTGTAAACATGTCAAGAGATGTCACAAGTGCCGGATCTACGCAGATAAGATCCATGTGCCACCGACTCTACTCAACGTTCTCTCTTCTCCGTGGCCTTTCTCCATGTGGGGCATCGACATGATTGTGATGATCGAACCAAAAGCGTCCAACGGACATCGCTTCATTTTAGTGGCTATTGATTACTTCACCAAATGGGTTAAAGCAGCATCTTACGCCAACGTTACAAGACAAGTGGTTGTGAGGTTCATCAAGAACAACCTCATTTGCCGATATGGAGTTCCAAGTAAGATCATTATATACAATGGATCGAACTTGAACAACAAAATGATGAAAGAACTGTGTGAGGAATTCAAGATTGAGCATCATAACTCATCTCCTTACCGACCAAAGATGAATGGCGTCGTTGAAGCTGCCAACAAGAACATCAAAAAGATCGTCCAGAAGATGGTCATCACTTACAAAGACTGGCACGAAATACTACCATTTGCTCTGCATGGGTATCGCACCAAGACGCATTTCAACAAGGGAAACCCTTTTCTAGTATATGGCATGGAAGCAGGTTCTCGAGAAGTTGAAACGTCAATGAGAGTTCTCATGGAAGCTGTTATCCGAGGTCGAATGGTGTCAGCAGATACGACCAATTGAACTTAATTGAAGAAAAGCTACCGACCGCCTGTGTCATGGACAATTATATCAAAGAAGGATGAAGAAAGCCTTCGACAAAAAGGTTCGACCGTGAATTCCAAGAAGGCGGCTTAAAAAGATTCTGTTTTTCAACCGATTCTAGGGAAAATGGACCCTAATTACGAAGGCCCATACATCGTCAAAAGAAGTTTTTCCATGGTGCTTTGACTCTCACAACCATGGACAATGATGAACTCCCGATCCCGTGAATGCCGATGCAATAAGAAATACTTTGTCTAAAAAGACAAAACAACTGTTAAGTCAAAAACCCGAAAAGGGAGGCTTAGGCAAAATGAGCGCCCTATGGACTCAAAACCCTAAAAGGCAATCTAGGGCAAAATTATGATAAAATGACAAAGTAATCTCATCCAGATTCATTAATCAAGAATCTTCCATCAATGGATCTTCAATCAAATCTTCTAAAGCAACAAGCACAATTGTGAAATTCCGAGCAGTAGATACTTGATGTCACAGAGAATGTTATGACACAGTATCTGACACTCTGTTAACAATTCAATCTAAGTCCTACTTAGACTTGAGTTCCTACTCACTCCCCCTCAATCACAGCAGTGATATCAACCTATTGATTAATTGAATTGTGAAGACACTCTTCAATAAACTATCTTGATTTCGCTTCCAAGCTTTAATCAAGAGACAAACACTCGTGCTTTAAAGCTTTGAGTGATAAACTACCCTTACAAACAAATCCTAGTCTAAGGCACTTATCAATTGATAATTGCTTGGCTCACAAGAGAAACTAGAATTACAGAAATAACAACCTGCTGTATCTTCAATACATTCCAAAGGCGCAGCAGTAGTGTAAGGGTTGTAATCCTTTTATAGAATCAGTCCTGAAACTTCAGTTTTCGGCTTCCATAAAGATAGCTAGGGTTCACTTAATTAATCCTAAAAACATGGTCTTTTCAACAACCAGTTTAGATTTAACTAAGATTAACCTAGCAGCCACGTGAGCATACATTTTAATAACAGAAACACATAATATAGCAGCTCAACAAACTTCCTGAATAATCTCAGAAAAATGATTCTCAGAATATAATCGAATGTCATAACATCCGTATGACATCGACTATTTTCCAGTAATTCAAAGACGCCTTTTAGCTTCCGCCTGAGTCAGATTTCACACATCCTTCTCAAGTAGGATTTATCTTCAATCTCTAAATGTCATGACATTTATCAAGACATTGCTATAGCCTAGTTTTACCAAAAAGTAATGCCAACTTAAAACACTAACAAACTCCCCCTTTGGCACATTTTTGGCTAAAACTACTTAAGACATCAGAGTACCTATGCAGCAGAAGAAAAACTAGTTCTAAGCTTAAAGAAACTAGAACCTAGAGATAAGATAAATTCTACCCATACAAAAATCCCACAATTTCCCATAATTGCCCAAAAAAATTCACTGTCTTCTCCCCCTTTTTAGCCACAAAGGGCCAAAGGAATCAATACAAGTTCCTCAACATTCAATCATATATTGAGACAGGTACCAGCACAAAGTTAAATGTTTACAATTCTGTCAACAAATGATTACAGTTATCCAAAACAATAAAGGGAAAATAACAAAACAGGATTAATCAATAAGGCAATAAAACAGTAAAATGACAGGCTTCCAGCTTCAAGTGCTTTCTTCCTCTGAAGAAGTAATGTGAACAAGAATATCTTCAGAACTTTCTTCAGTTCCAGTCAGCTTCCTCTTCTGGGTTAGTGGCCATTGTACGCAGCGGAGTAACCCTCAGTGCTTCAGTTTGCATGGCTTCAGTATTTGCCTTAACTTCAGTCATGGAGGGAGATGAAGAGCCTGATTCTTGAGATGATGAAGATGAAGAAGACATATTTTGCTGATGGCTTTTGAGAGAAAGAGAGCGAGAATGGCAGAGGGTTTCAAGGTTTCTTTTCGATGAAGAAAATGTGATACTACTTTCAAATGAAGAAACTATTATATGTGGGAGTCTCTTCCTATTCTTGGACCTTTTGAAAATAAGATAAACATAATTAAATAACCCACTTATAAATAATTGAAGAAAAAGGTCCCCTTCATCCCTTGTTGTAGGCACAGTTAATTGCTACAACTCCTCATATTGACAAATTCCCAATTTTCCCTTTACAGACTTAAGTTGACTAGCCTCAAGAGCTTTAGTAACACTGTCACAGTACAATGTCATGACATCCTGTATGACATTGTGGTCAGTCAGCATCTGCTTCATCCAGATCATCTGAGAACAATTTTTACCAGCTGCTATGTATTCATCCTCAACATTGAATAGGAACACACAGTTTTGCTTTTTGCTGAACCAAGAAGCAAGATTGTTTCTCAAGAAGAAACATCCATCAAGAGAGCTTTTACACAAGCTTTGATCAACTCTTTCTCCACTTGTTTTCTTGGAAAACTTCAAATGTGTAGGAGCAGGAGTCCTTTTATGGCTGGCATTCTCCATTTTAGCCTTCCTGACAGTACTTCTTGCACACTTGCTCTGTGAACTAAATGTTGAGCCTTCCATTTGTGTGACTTGCAGTCCAAGAAAATAAGTCAGCTCTCTCATGAGGCTTATTTTAAACTCAGCTTACATTTGGATGGCAAACTGTGT
The DNA here is from genome assembly GCA_021764765.1 of Vicia sativa. NCBI lineage: Eukaryota > Viridiplantae > Streptophyta > Magnoliopsida > Fabales > Fabaceae > Vicia > Vicia sativa. Next base: position 277,222,070 of record CM038792.1, read on the forward strand.
CATCATTGAGTCTGACATTCTTCCAAATACTATGTCATCAACACAAGTTTGAGCCACCAAGTCTTCTTTCCTATATTCACAAACTCTCTCTTCATCAATATGAAGTCTTGGTATCCTTCTGACAGCCTTCATGGAGATGATCTTTTTCATTCCTCTGAGATGTAACTGACAAAGTTTTTGCTGCCACAATTTTACCTCCTTTTCATCTTTATCTACAGAGCACACAGAAGGCAGATTGGTGTTCTCAGATTCCCACATGTAGCAGTTGTCCCTTGATCTGACTCCTCTCATGACTACTTCTTGTTTATCATTGATTACAAGACATTTAGACCTAATGAAGTTGACTTTGAATCCCATATCACATAGCTGACTTATGCTTATAAGATTAGCAGTCAAATCTTTTACCAACAACACTCCATTTAGGTTTGGAGCACCAGAACAGTCCAAGTTTCCAACTCCTTTGACTTCCCCTTCAGCTCCATCTCCAAAAGTGACATAACTGGTAGTATGAGGTCTGACTTCATTTAGGAGGTTTTTGATTCCAGTCATGTGATTAGAACACCCACTGTCAAAGTACCAAACTTCCTTGGCAGACACTCTAAGGGAAGTGTGAGCTATCAAGGCTGCAGTCTTCTTCTTCCACTTTTGAGTGTATGGTATTTTATTGCTCTTAGGCTTGACATAAGGGGTCTAATTTGGATATCCATGTAGTCTATAGCAAAAGGGTTTTATGTGCCCAAACCTTCCACAATAATGACATCTCCATCTTTGAAACTTTTTATTCATGTTTCTCTGATCTTGATGTTGAACCCAATGTTGTGACATCTGCTTTGACATTGGCTTATTAGATCTGTTCTTCTTCTTGTTATCAGCAGATTTCTTTGCATCCACATACACTGAGCCAGACATATTTCCTGTTCTATGTTGTGACATCTGCTTTGACATTGGTTTCCCATGCCTCTTCTTCTTGTCACTAACAGGTTTCTTTTCAGCTTCATATCCCAGACCATGCTTATTACCTGCATTCTGTCCAAGCTGAAGAATTTCATCCAACTTGTCAGTACCAGATGTCAGCATTTTGACTGATTTAGACATCTGATCAAGTTTGGAGTTCAATAGTGTAATTTCACTGTTGAGATGACTTATAGAAGTTGTGTTCTCCTTCTTCTCAGCCTCCAATTTTGCATTCGCAGCCTCCAACTTCTCAATCAGCTTTTTTTGTTTCTCATTTTGCTGACATACCTCACCACTTTTTATACATAGCTTCTTGTAGGTTTCAGCAAGCTCTTCAAATGTCACTTCCTCATCACTAAAATCCATATCAGAATTGCACACTCCAGAGAGAGCAGTGACAAGTTTGGCTGCTTCTTCCTCAGATTCACTTCCTGAGTCACCATCAGACCAAGTGACAGCCATCCCTTTCTTTTGTTTATTCAGAAAGCTAGGACATTTAGCTCTAATATGCCCATATCCTTCACAACCATGACACTGGATTTCTCTCTCTGCCTTGACTCCCTTTTTCTTCTGACTTGGGTCTTCTGCTGGAGTCATAAGATCTGCTAATGTCAGATGGAATGTTCTTGACATTTGATCTTGACTTTGGATCAATTCTCTTGATGAGTTTTTTGAACTGCCTTCCAAGCATAGCTATAGCTTCAGATATCTTGTCTTCATCATCCTCCTTGCATCCCTCTTCAGTATTGGATACAAATGCTATGCTCTTGTTCTTCCTGTCAACAGTTTCACTGATTCCCATCTCAAAAGTCATAAGAGATCCAATAAGTTCTTCAACCTTCAGGGTACTGATGTCCTGAGCTTCCTCTATTGCAGTCACTTTCATTGCAAATCTTTTAGGCAATGATCTGAGAATCTTTCTCACCAGCTTTTCTTCTGACATCTTTTCACCAAGTGCTCCTGAGGTGTTGGCAATCTCCAAGATATTCATGTGAAACTCATGAATGGTCTCATCTCTTTCATCTTCAGATTCTCAAATTTGGTAGTGAGCATCTGAAGTCTTGACATTTTTACCTTGGATGTCCCTCATGAGTAGTCTTGAGAGTGTCCCAAACATCTTTGGCAAGTTCACACTGATGAACTAGTCTGAAGATATTTCTGTCAATTGCATTGAATAATGCATTCAATGCTTTAGAGTTTCCCAGTGCAAGCTCTTCTTCTTCTTTGCTCCATTCTTCCTCAGGTTTCAAGACAGCAGTTCCATCCTTCTTAAGCTTGGTGGGATGTTTCCATCCTTTGTCAGCAGCTCTCCAAGCCTTAATGTCCAGTGACCTCAAAAAGGAAACCATACGAGGTTTCCAGTAATCATAGTTAGATCCATCCATAATAGGTGGTCTACCTCCAAATCCTCCTTCCTTGTCCATAACGCCAAAAACTTATTATCCCTAGATCTCACCTGAAATAACAGGTGGTTCCCGCCTCGATGCCAATTGAATTTCGGCAGCAGATACGTGATGTCACGTAGAATGTTATGACACAAGATTCGACACTGCTAACAATTCACACAAGAATTTAAACAAACTATAAAGAACACAATAAATTGTTTACCCGGCTCAGGTATAACAACACCTACATCTGGGGCTACCAAGCCAGGAGGAAATTCACTATTAGTAGAATTAATTCAGAATAAACCAACCGCTTTATCTCCTTCACTTAAAACCTCAACCAATGCAACTTCAATCTAAGTCCTACTTAGACCCGAGTTCCTATCACTCCCTCAATCACAGCAGTGATATCAACTCATTGATTAATTGAATTGTGAAGACACTCTTCAATAAACTATCTTGATTTCGCTTCCAAGCTTTAATCAAGAGACAAACACTCGTGCTTTAAAGCTTTGAGTGATAAACTACCCTTACAAACAAATCCTAGTCCAAGGCACTTATCAATTGATAATTGCTTGGCTCACAAGAGAAACTAGAATTACACAAATAACAACCTGCTGTATCTTCAATACATTCCAAAGGCGCAGCAGCAGTGTAAGGGTTGTAATCCTTTTATAGATAGCTAGGGTTCACTTAATTAATCCTAAAAACATGGTCTTTTCAACAACCAATTTAGATTTAACTGATTAACCTAGCAGCCACGTGAGCATACATTTTAATAACAGAAACACATAATATAGCAACTCAACAAACTTCCTGAATAATCTCAGGAAATACAGATTCTGCAGAACAGAATGTCATACTGAATGTCATAACATCTGTTATGACATCAGACTATTTTCTGCAGAATTCCAGCACAGCTTTTAGCTTCCAGTTCTGAGTTATACTTCACACATCCTTCTCAAGTAGGATTTATTTTCAATCTCTAAATGTCGTGACATTTTTCAAGACATTGCTATAGCCTAGTTTTACCAAAAAGTAATGCCAACTTAAAACACTAACAAGTTGGAATTCAAAGTTGTTAGGGATAATAGTGGTTATTTGCTTTCAATGTAGCCTTTTCCCAATAAATTATCATTTCCAACTCTTGTAAATAGCTCATGGAATCACGCCTTTGGCTGATTACCATTCTATCAATAAAATTTGAGCCTTGTGCCCATTTGTTTGCAATTCTTGCTTTATTCTGTTTTGCAAAATAACACTTTTTATTGTGAAAATCACTTTTGAAACTAAAAAAAAAGGGTTTTAAACGAATTTTTACTTCAAAGTTTTGAAATAAAAGCGAAATTTCCTTTGAACTATGAACACAAAAAGAACTTCAAGAGTTTTCTCCATGAGTGTTTCGACCTCTGAAAGATAAAACAACTTCTAAAGAAGTCTTCTTCTCCTTAAAATAGATCATCAAAGGACGGCATTCTTATCCGAAAATGAATCCCCAACAAGGTTGCCAATGAAATGCCTTTTTCAGAAAGTTTAAAGCATTGCAACTCAGATTCATCATCAGTAATGTCTACACCATGGCTGCAGATTTTACTAAGTATTTTTTTGAACTGTGACGTAGTCCTTTTCCCAAATACCCCTTTTTTTGTTGTCTTGTCAGGTATCGTCAGCATGCGTATGACATTCATCATTCATACATAATAGCATCATCAATGCATTCCTGCATTTCTCAAATGTTTGCTTCAACATCACTTGTTTAGGTTGCATTCACTCCTAAAAAAAACAAGTGTGGGTGTGTCATCTCTCCAGTAGATTATCCCCAAGCAGAAAATACATTTTTCTATCATGTTCCCCAGCTGAGATCATTCCTCATTGGGAACGAAGTCCTGATTGACCATTTCTTTCCTGTTCGTTCCTGGATAGAACCTCGTCTCTAACCAACTCAGGATTAGATTTCACAAAAAATCTACCTGCAAACAATAAGCAATAGCCTCGTCATTTGAGCTGCTTATTTCTTTTTTATCTTGCAACTTATCATAAAAAGATTGTTCTTCTTAACAAGTCCGCAGTTGTCTTTCTGTCTAAAGAAAAACCTATGTCTTTTCAATAAAAATGCATGCATCTTCTCAAGAGAGAGATCCCTGGCAAGATTGTAACTGTGAAAATAGAAACTCATTTGAGATCTGTTTCCATCATTGTCTGTTATTCACAAGGCTGAATATTCAGTAAAATTCTCAAGAATTACCTTTTTATAGTTATCACTTTGCTGATAATTGGTAAAATCTTCAGAACTCATTACCATCAACTATCAAAAGGATGATAATTCGTAATATCATTTTCACCTACCTTAAACATTGTCACAAGGCTGACAGAAGGTAATCTCCTCGTTTCCCAAAGCGAAACAGATATTCACATGCATTGTGAATCTATTTTCCTAGTGAAACATATTACTTGTTTCCCAACAAACAGGATTCTCCTTTCTTAGACAGATTGAGTCATCCTTACAATCTTTCCCCCATCATATCATTCCTTGATATCTCCTGGGTGAACTTTTTGCAATTATTTTGCATCACTCACATTTTTGGTATCTTAGGTCCAAAATTTGCGTATTCTGATATTTAAGTCTCTTCACACCTATCGAGACGAAGATTTTCATCTTCATATCTCAGGTTAAAGAAACTTAAATAGGGGCATCTGTCATACCCCAATTTTTGACCTAAGATACCACCTTACATATGCATCACTGCATTACTAACAGTTCAGAACAGAATAGATCGTGTGTGGCTTCTAGAAGTCAAAGTCAGGGTTTCTTCAAAATTTCATCTGTTCAAGATGTGATCAATAAGGGTTTGAGTTTCCACTCACCTAAAATGATCTATCTTAATCAATCATCAACAGTTGATCTTCAGATTCCCAACTTTTTCTCATGATCTACCATGAATCGACCAATTAGGGTTTTTATTGAGGATAGGGAATCATTGACTTTCTGCTCAATGAATGACCTATTTGCTTGAAGATTGATCTTAACATCTTTAATGCAACATCTTGACCTAATTTCTTGGTTCAAAACATCTCAAAAGTTCATGTTTCTTCATCAGACAAATTCTGAATCATCTGATGAAAATTCATCTGCTTTGAAAAGTCAAACTTTGACTTTTGGTCAACTTTTTCAAACATAAAAACATTTCAAATGATCCATCATGATCATAAAAAATCAAGAAATATGAAAAAGTTAACAAAAAGTCAAGATTTGAAAAATTTCTAACACAGAAAAATTTTCAAGTGTTAAAAAACATGGTGTTTCCTACTTTCATGGCCATTTTTCACCTAGATCCATTTGGAATCAGAAAAAACTCAAAACATGAAAGTTGTAGCCCTTGTTACAAGCTTTCCAAAATGTCTAAGAACTTGCAAAAACATTTTGTCTAGCTATACTTTTGATTTTGAAACACGGAGCTCCAAAACCATGGAATTTCAAGTACATGCTTCAAAATTATAAGTCATTTTTTGCAACTTCTCCTTCTAGAAGCCTTGTCATCACTTAGAGGTGGATTATAACTGATAAATATCGGTTGTGAATGATTGAGAAGGGATTGGATCAAGGAGAAAAAACTTAACCATGGTTAAGAAAGTAACTTTTGCATTAAATGCAAAAGATTCCATTTTACCTCTTAACCAAGTTGCAAGTTTCCTTCAATGATATCTTTGCCAAATCATTCAGAATTCTTGTCCTATAAATAGAGGTCATTTACTCATTTTCAAACCACTCCAAAGCTATTATAATCAAGCTTTCACTCTTCCTTTCTTGAAATTCAAGTTTCTAAGTCATAAGAGGGAATTTTGCAAATCTCCAAATCTTGCAAAATTTGAGTGAACTTAAGTTTCTAACATGTTCTAAATATCATTTAGAAGTAGTTTAAAACTTAAAAGCAACACAAGAAATTATCAAACTCATAAACATAATCAAAAAACCAAAACATGCAAAACGACGACTTAACTGGCCATCTCTTAATTTGCTCGTGCTAACTTTGATTTATCACTTCAAACACCTTCCATATACTTCATAGAAGTAATTCAGATCATCATCACTGACCTGTAACAACTCTAAACCCGAAATCAAAACTCACTTTAAGTGGCTGCATGTTGACTTGGTCAGAGAGTTCTAGCCATCCTCAGGACAAACTAAGGGTAGGAACACATTCAGGGAGGTTCCAGGAAGCTAAAGCAATCCTTACTTTGCACCTGAAAGTTGTAGAACTCGAACTGGTTTTTCATACCAAGAGGTAAGTTTTCAAACTTTGAATCCTCAATTCATGCCCTTTTAGCTTTAAAATTGAAAAGCAAAATGTAGACATTCAATCACTAAAGCTATTTGGGTTGTTAATTGAACTAAAACAACGAGTTTCAAGAATTAACAATTTTTTTAGTTAGGGTTCAAATTGGGATTGTTAAAATTCGTGATAATCTTTGATTAATAATAACAACAAAACACATATTCATAATCGTGGCAAAAATCTAGATGAAATAGCATTTTACACTTTTAAAATTGATCAAGATTTGAAGAAATTCGAAATTCCCATGGCCATGGTGTTTTTTGCGCGGTTACAGTAAAGAGGAAGAAGAAGAAGTTCAAAAATTCAATTTCTGACTTTGGACTTAAAATATATATTTGTGGTTTAAGTTAAATCAACGGATGTATTATTTCCAGTTGCCAAGACACTTATCATGTTTCTTGCCATGCCATAAGGCCAAGGGTTCGAATTCCCCTAGGACTTTTTTATTTTTCCAAACTTCATTTTCACTTGTTTTTAAACATTTCAAAGACTTGTTTTTTAATATAATTAATTGGAAGCGTGTAAATAACAAGACAAGCACTTCGCTCAGTGGTAAAGCTTTTCAATTCAAAGCCAAAGGTCATGAGTTCAAACCTCCTTAAGACCAAAATAAATTTTACCACTTGTTTTCTTCACTTTTTCTATCAAACTTCAACATTTTCAAAACCAATCAAAACTTCTCATTTTGAGATGATTTTTGCACACTTGTCATTTAATATACCTATTTTATGATTATGTCAAAAAATCCAAAAATATTTTCTTTTGATTATATTTTTATTAAGTCAAAATGAGACATTTTAAGTATTCTTAATACTTTTCAAAGATGTTTTCTTTCAAACTTTCAAAACTCAAATCTATTTAAAACTTGTGAATATACTTCACTTCTCAAAATAATTTTCAAAACCTTTTCAAAACATTTCAACAAACTTACACCTTTTTCCATGATCGACTAATTTGAAGATAAAGTCGAACCGCTTTTTTCCTCGAATTCTTAATCGGTCATGGGCCTCCTCACTGTAAGTCTCAACTTTTATGTACATATTAAAACTTTCTTTGTACATATTCAATCATCTTTATGAATATCCAAGTATAAACAAACTTCGTTCGTTTGTTTTCATTCACTTGTTGATACACCAATTCCATTGGTATTAAGAGAAGAATTATTCCCGGTGAAACTCCTCTTAAACCAATGGGCCTCCCTCACGGTGTAAGTCCCAATCCTTTTATGTACATATTAAATTTTCCTTGTACATATTCAATCATCTTTTATCCAAGCATAAACAAACTTCGCTCATTTGTTTTCATTCGCTTGTTTATACACCAAATCCATTGGTATTAAGAGAAGAATTATTCCCGGTAAAACTCCTCTTAAAACTAATGGGCCTCCCTCACGGTGTAAGTCCCAACCCTCCTATGTACATATTCATTTCCTTGTACATAAACACCCCTTCATGTACATATTCATTTCCTTGTACATATTCAAAATATTCAAGTTACACTTGCTTTAAAATGCTTGTTTTATACACTTGTTTATATTTCCTTCATAAACTCCTGTGAATACATATCATACTTGTTTATATAACTATTCAGTTATAACATAACAATTAGCCTAACAACTAGGTTCCCCTTTAGCCTCCGCTCGGGTTTTATACAAGATAACTCATTCATCTGAGTTTTGCCTCCTCTTAGGCTTCATATAAGAAAACTCATTTACTGAGTTTAGCCTCCGCTTAGGCTTCATATAAGACAATACTCCCCTACTGAGTTAGCCTCCTCTTGGGCTTCGTTCAAAAGAACTCCTCATTGAGTTTAGCCTTCTCTTGGGCATCAAACAAGAAAGAGACCTGGAAATCTCTTAACAGCCTCCTATTGGGCTTCCAATACAAAGAATCACCCACGCTAGGATAGAACCCTAAGAGTATGATTTCCCGGTGAAATCACTCTTGAATCATAAGAGGATGGTTTCCCGGTGAAACCACTCTTAAAGCCAAAGCTAGCCATACCCTATAGCTTCCTCTTGAGCTTCATACAAGGACCCTCGATGACCCTCGAAATGTCTTCTCTTGGGCTTACAATACAAGGACCCATAGGCTTCTTAAAAGCATCCCCCTAATCCAATCAATTTCTCCTAAGAGATTTAGACATTTATCATCTCTATGGAAGAAGTATCTTATCTATCACATCACATACAATCAAAAACTTTTCAAACACTTCTCAAACAAAAACATCTCTTAATCGTAAGTGGTAACGCTTGTATACTCAAGCAAAACACCCAATGCTTACAATTAAAAGATTCATTCATCTTTCAAACATCTTTCTTAAACTCGTAAGTGGTAACGCTTGTACACTCAAGCAAAACACCTATAACTTACGACGAAAGATTTAATCAATCACCTTTCAAAAATATATGTGATCAAATAGATTAGATACATTTTTCATTAAGATGACATTTGTCTTTGTCTCTTAATAACACCCGTTGCTTCCACTAGCATAAGTGGGAACTATGATTGCTCTGACTTTCTCAACATCCCTTTGAGAATACGTAGGCACAAGGTCTCATCCTTGGCGAGCAAATTTATTTCTCCCTCAAACCAAACAAACCATAGATCCCTTTAGATCCGAGCTACAAATGCTCTGATTCCCATTAAGGGATATGTATGCAGAAGATCCTAATGATCTTTGCGAGCACAATAATAACAAAACCTAGGATCCCACATAAAATACCTTTCTTAAAATCCAAAGGAGAAACTTTCCCATCAATAGAAATAGCAATTTAAAACACACAAACATATCAAACATATTCATATATAAAGCTGTAGATAACTATATATATTTAGGGTGCCACATCTATTCCCTTTATATAACAAACCCCTGCCTAATCTCCCAATGCGCTATGCCTAGTTCGCATTAGTCGAATTCATATCATATCAATCGAGGGTATTGCGCCTTTCCCTTTTCATAATCATTTTCTTGTGTTGGAAATAATAAAGCTTGATGCTCGCGGCATCTTTATAAACAAATCAAAAGAGTAAATCGTTTCGAGCCAGAGAATCCGAATTTCGATTCGATTCCCTCGCGCGTCACTTTTTAACGCAAACAATCACCAAATTTCTTTTCAATGCAATCAATTTACATTTAAGCTTGTCTTTACTTTTTGTTTATTTCTGCTTTGCTTCGAACGAAACTTTGACCAAAATACTTCAACGTAAATTGTTGGTCACGAGTCACCAATTAGCGTTTTGTGGAGTCTTTTTTACCCAGTGCCTGCAGTCGGTTAGCAGGTAGTCAAAATCCAGTCTGTGTGGAAAGCCATTGTGTTGTTTCCCTTGGGCTCTGGAAACCATTTCTAGGCCAAGGTCTTTTTACTTACAGAATCATTACAATATACCAAAACCTTAGCACGTGTCTTGAGATTAACTGGTCGATCTTGCAAGTAACCCTTAGTTTTAGGACTTAGGGAGGACCAGCGGTTGTTTGCCATTTTCCATAGTAAACAAATTGGCACACCTGGTGGGACCCTGTGCTAAGTGGTAGAGTTTGTTAGAGTCTGTCTTAGAAGTGCATGAAACTTAGAAGTGGAAATTCAGCAAATAAGAAACCACCACTCACTAGGAAATGTATACGTAAGATGACAAACAATACTCCCGCGTCAAATGCGGATGAAGTTCAATCGCGAACGCTGGGTATTACCGACCCAGTTATTTTGCAACTTGTGTCATTTCCTCCTTTAAGTAGCACAACAGCCTCAGGTCCAACTGCTTCAGTATCAATTCTCATTCCCCAGACCACACCGGTGAGTTCAGGGCCTATGGTGGCCACGAGTGCCATTCCGAACACAACGATACCTCGATTTGGTACTACTACGAATCCCCCTTATGGAATGTCGTATTCCTTAATTACGGATATCAGTCGACCCCAAGTGTAGCAATAGTGTCTGATAACGTGCATAATACAAACGTCCCTTTGCAAGGATCTTCAATAGGGGCAAATAGGGAAATGCCTGCGCAACATCTAAATACAACCTCTGTGGCAGTATTGAGGAAACAAATGGATGATATCAACCATGAATTAGTTAATATGTTAAATAACCAAATGGGAAATGTGTTTAACCCCATAGTGCAAGAATCGGTCGAGACTAATAGGCAGTCTGCTGAAACAAACCGATAGGTTATTGCACAATTAACGCGCTTGTGTAACTTCTTAGGACCCCCCAAGCCTTTACATGGTTTACTACCTTGCCCCCTGATTCGATCTACTCATGGTCGAAGTTAGAGAAACTTTTCCACAAACAGTTTTACGAGGGGCATTCTAAAATTAGTTTGGTCGAGTTATCAAGCATTAAGAGAAAGTTTGCTGAGACAATAGACGATTATCTAAATAGGTTTAGATCGTTAAAAGCAAGGTGCTTTACCCAAGTGCCTGAACATGAACTTGTTCAAATGGCTGCTGGAGGTTTGGACTACTCCATTAGGAAGAAAATATATCCGACCTTCGTTAAGAGCATGTCACAATTGGCTGACAGGGTTCGACACCTTGAGCGCCTCCGACTAGAGAAAGTTAGACATACTAAGGCTAAGTCTAAGAAAGAGAAGGTAGCCTATATCGACTTTGATGACACAGATCCCATATACGAGGTTTATTACATGTCGCCGACTGAGGCAGGCGTGGATGTGGCTGAATTAAAGTCAGGGCTAGCGTACGAATGTAAATTGTTGTTTCCTGCCAAAGGAAAAGGCCCTACTGTCGAAACTAGTTCAAAACTCCTGCAAAAACTTATACTTTTTATGTTAGCAAATGCGAGGAGATTTTTGATTTATTAGTCAAAGATGGTCAAATTTTAGTACCCCTAAATGCTAAATTACCACCATTAGAACAAATACAAAAGAGAGGTTTTTGTAAATATCATAATTGTCTTGGTCACACAACCTCTCAATGTTTTCTTTTCAGGGATCTGGTTCAGAAATCGCTCCATGAGGATCACTTGAAATTTGCTGCAAGAAAATAGAAGATCGATACTGATCCTTTAAGGCAAGAAGAAGCCTTATTCACTAAGCCTGTCGACATCAACATGGTCGACATCACTAAAGTGCCTGACAACACCATGTTGGAGGAAAGCACTGATGAGAGTCCAAATGTCAACTTAGCTGACGTCTATCCATGAGACGATGAAGACCTATTGGGTTTTCTTTATCGTTGCAAAAACAAGGGTGCTCAAGTCGGTTTGTGCCCTAGATGCAGCGCGCTGACTGACAGAGTCGCTGCTGAGAATTTCCAGAAACTATAGCTGGAGAGGGGAATGGCCCAATGGAGTTGAAGGTACCCAAGGCAGTCATCCCAATTTAGGCCAAAGACTTTTGTTCCGTCGGCCACTGCACCCAAGGGGACATGGATCAAGCCTTAAATGGCCGTTGGGCCATCAAATATTGCTGGTGTTATAAGAGAGACAAAAGGGAAAACACCCATGAGCTATCGACTAGAGGTACGTTCTGAGAAGAAAAGTCATGTGTATGAGAATTACATGGGAAAAAACCCAATGAGTCAAACTCAATGGAGACGTTTCTAGAGAAAGAAGCAGGCTGAAAGGCAAGCCGCTGCTGCTGCTAAGCAGATTTCTGTTAACAAAGCAAAGAATCCACTGCAATATAAGCCAAAGGTCAACTCTGTTGTCAATCAGCAGATTAGGGAATGTGTCAACAAGCTAGTCGACCATGGCTCTAATGAGGCAACTGATGACTTTGCCTCTGATTATGAAGAGAGCTTAGACATCTTGTCAACGTTGTCTCTATACTCCCAAAAGAATATAATATACCGACAAAGGTAGAGAATACTAATGATCTGGATGCTGCTAAGATGGCTTTACACAAGCCAACTTGCTACTTTGTGATGAACAATGGCTCCATTGAGATCCAGGATGCCTTTTTGAGAGGCTCGACATGGCCATGAGGAGCCATTTGAAGCCTTTGCTGATCAGGGCGAAGGTCGAAGAGACTACCATTAACAAGGTGTTAGTGCATTGTGGCGCTACTGTCAACATAATTCCACACCATATTATGAAGAGGATCAGTAAGTACGACACTGATATAAGGTCTCATAACGTGGTCCTGTCGGACTATGAAGGAAGAACGAAAACTACTATAGGGGTAATCCAGGTAGATATTACCGTCGGCTCAGTCACTAGGCTGACAATATTCATGGTTATCCAAGGTCGACCAAGTTATAATCTGCTAGTGGGCAGGGAATGGTTGCATGGAGTCGGCGTTGTGCCATCTTCCATGCATCAACACCTGATCATATGGCGAGAAGATGGCATCTTAGAGAACATTGAAGCTGATCTAGGTTACTTCATGGCGGATGTGAATGTTGTCAGCAAAAATAAGTTCGACAGGAAGTTAGCCAATATCGCTCCTTTCCATCCAGCAGAAGAAGTGTATGCCAACTTAAATGAGGCATTCGTTTCTTTGAAACTGCATGAAACCCACGGATTTGTGTGGGATGTTGAACCTCTGGAGGATCCCTATGCAGAGGATCCCGTGCCAATAGGCTAGAGAAGCTATTACGACGGTGATGTCTGAGCTAGAAGCTCTGAGAAGAATTTCGGCTCTAGAAGTCAAGATGGAGAAGTCGCTAAACTTCCCGTTCTAGAGGAAGTAATTTTGGCTGTGGAGCCCGAACCACCAAATAAAAGCAAGCTGGTCAATAGAAGCGTCGATGAGCAAGGTCTAGATTGCATATACGAAGACAAACCTCTAGGTTTCGAAAAGGATCCTATGTCACCATAAAAAATGCAGCCACGAGATCCTTTGGAAGAAATCGACCTTGGCGCAAAGGGAGATAAAAGACCAACCTACATTAGCGCCAACATCGACCAAAAACTCAGATCTGAGGTAATATCTTTATTAAAAGAGTTTAAAGATTGTTTTGCTTGGGACTATAATGAAATGCCAGGTTTGAGTAGGGAATTGGTCGAGTTAAAGTTACCAATAAAAGCTGGAAAAAAGCCAGTAAAACAAACACCTCGACAATTTACGCCTACAGTTATGTCGAAGATCAAGAGGAAATAGAAAGACTCCTCCAAAGCAAGTTCATCAGAACTGCAAGGTATGTCGAATGGTTGGCTAATATTGTGCCAGTTATTAAGAAAAATGGAAAGCTAAGAGTGTGCATTGATTTTAGAGATTTAAATGCTGCCACTCCTAAGATGAATATGATATGCCAGTGGCTGAAATGCTAGTCGATTTGGCTGCTGGTTTTGAATATTTAAGTATGCTTGATGGTTATGCTGGTTATAACCAAATCTTTATTGTAGATGATGATATGCCGAAGACGGCATTTCGTTGCCCAGGGGCATTAGGCACTTATGAATGAGTAGTCATGCCATTTGGCTTGAAGAACGCCAGAGCAACATACCATAGGGTAATGAACACTATGTTCCATGATTTCATTGAAAATTTCATACAGGTTTACATCGACGATATTGTAATCAAGTCGAATAGTAAATCGACACACTTAGAACACCTTCGGAGATCTTTCAAAAGATTGCGAAAATATGGATTGAAAATGAATCCATTAAAGTGTGCTTTTGTGTGCAGGCAGGAGATTTCCTTGGTTTTGTTGTACATAAGAAAGGCATTGAAGTTAATCATAGCAAGACGAAAGCTATCTTGAACGTCAAACAGCCATCGACCAAAAAGGAGCTTCAGTCTTTGTTGGGCAAAATAAGTTTCTTGAGGAGATTCATTTCCAACTTAAGTGGCAAAACTAAGGCATCTTCACCACTACTTCGACTAAAAAATGAGGAGTTTATTTGGCAAGAGGAGCATCAAGAGGCTTTCGACAAAATAAAATTATATCTAGTGAAGCCTCCTATATTGGCACCTCCACTTATAAATAGGCCTATGAGATTTTATATAGCAACCTCATAATCGACCATAGGTAGTATGTTAGTTCAAGATGAAGACAATCATGTCGAACGACCCATGTATTACCTTAGTTGTATGTTAAATGGTCCTGAAACTAGGTATAGTGACATAGAAAAGCTATGCTTGTGTTTGTATTTCTCTTGTATCAAACTGAAGCAATATATAAAGCCGGATGATGTTTACGTTTCCTCTTATTTTGACATTATTAAGCATATGTTGTCTAAACCAATTTTGCACAGTTGAATTGGTAAATGGGCTTTAGCATTAATTGAATATTCCCTAACGTACTTACCTTTAAAAGCAATGAAAGGGAAAATAGTGGAAGACTTCTTAGTCGACCATTCTACGGTGGCTATGCCAGAAAATTTTGTCGATCTAGTGCTTTGGAAGTTATATTTCGATGGTTCTAGTCACAAAAACGGTGCAGGGACATGAGGAGTTATAATTTCTCCCAGTGAAATTCCAGCAAAGTTCAAATACACCATCAACAGCATCGACACTAATAATGAGGAAGAATATGAATCCCTTATTACTGGACTTAAATTGCTGCTAGAATTGGGGGCAAGAAATGTCGAAATTATGGGAGATTTTGAATTGGTAATCAAACAAGTATCAAAAGAGTATAGATGCGTTAAAGAGAATTTAATCATGTACTTCGTGATTACCATAAGGTTGTTAAAACGGTTCGAACAAGCAAGCCTTCGACACATACCTCGACGGGAAAACCAAGAAGCTAATGACCTAGAACAAGAAGCCTCAGGATACAAGAAGAATGAAGACAAAGGGCCTATTTAAGTAAAGAAAAAGGTTAGAGCTACTTTGTTGTCCCCTTTGGACTTATCAATTATAAAATTAGGTGTAATAGATACCGAAAATTTTGAAATTTTAGCAATTGATAATGGGCAAGACAATGACTGGCGCAAACCCCTGATCGATTACTTTTGTTTTCCCACGGGTTCGACAGATCGTAAAATAAAATATCATGCCCTGAATTTTGTTTTGATTGAAAATGAATTATTTAATAAAACTGTCGAAGGGGTATTACTTAAGTGCCTAGGAGAAAGTGAGGCATATGTAGTAGTGTCGAGTGTGCATAGTGGAGCATGTGGTGCACACCAAGATGGACACAAGATGAGATGGTTGTTGATGCGAACAGGTGTTTATTGGCCCTCAATGTTGAAAGATTGTATCGAATTTGCTAGAGGATGCCAAGAATGCCAAATGCACGGGGGCATCCAGCACGTGCCAGCAAGCGAATTGCATGCCATTATAAAACCTTGGCCATTTAGAGGATGGGCCTTAGATGTGATTGGGGAAATAAAACCAGCATCACCTAAACAGCAGAGGTACATTTTAGTCGGTATTGATTATTTCACAAAATGGGTCAAAGTCGTAGCTTTAAAAAATGTCGACCAAGAGGCTGTGATTGATTTTATACAAAATCATATTATGTGTCGGTTTGGAATTCCAGAGACAATTACAACCGACCAAGGTACAGTGCTCACGGGGCAGAAAATGCAAGAATTCACGAAGGAAGATGGAATAAAAATATTAACTTCTACCCCTTACTACGCTCACGCAAATGGCCAAGTCGAAGTTGCCAATAAAGTGATAATTGGTTTGATCAAGAAGCATGTGGGAAAAAAGCCAAGAAATTGGCATCAAACGCTAGACCAAGCTTTGTGGGCATGTATAACGTCTCCTAACGAGGCGACGGGGGCAACCCCATTTCGATTGGCATATGGACATGTTGCTATTTTGCCAGTCGAAATACACGTGAAATTTGTAAGGATTCAACGACAACATGAAATACCATCTGAAGATTATTGGAATATGATGACTTATGAGTTGGTCAATTTAGACGAAGAAAGGATGTTGGCCCTTGACGCCTTGAGGAGGCAAAAAGATAGAGTGTCTAAAGCCTATAATAAAAAGGTAAAGGACAAAGTATTTCATGTTGATGATTTAGTTTGGAAAGTGATATTGCCTATGGACAGAAACGATAGAGTGTTAGGGAAATGGTCTCCTAATTGGGAAGGGTCGTTCAAAATAATCCATGTTTTTTTCAATAACACATATGAACTTGAAGAATTGGCCCCAGATCGACGTATTATGAGGGTGAATGGTAAATACTTGAAGAAATATAAACCCATTCTTCAAGAAATCTCAATTACGACCACGTAAAGTATGTGTGTCGAACTAAGTTGGAATATAGTAATAATGGAGCCAGCATATTAATTGTACAAAATTATAAAACAAGAATTCCAAAGAGATGGTATTTCATAGAATTGATTAGAATTCATATTACAAAAGATATGAGGAATCACAAAACAAATACATCAAGACGGTTATATTAATCAAAAGTTGCCGAATTTTCTTTAGAATCTGCCCAAATCACCTTGGAGGCGAACAGCAGTACTACTTAGCCCATCAACTCTTATCCTAAGAGTGCGCAATTCCTCTTCGACTCAGGTTGTGGTAGTACTGACAATAATGGCATATTTGGTTAATTGGAGCATTTCGGTTTGATCAGGAGTGTTAGCCTGGTCAAGTTCTTTATCTTGTTTTACAACAAGCTCCAATTCTGCGTTTAAAGAATCCACTTCCTTCAACTCGACAACCAATGCGATCTCAAGCAGCTCTTTTCCTTTGGGACCTTGCTCTTGCTGCCTCTAATTATGCGAGCCACTTCGACCACCGTCTTGGTCTTCTTCACCATTTCCACATTCCTCTTCACCATTGTTTGTTTGGTTTCGACCAACTCCTCAGCCTCCTTCATTTGAGTAACATTTTCCAGCAAGGGAGAGCGGATGTCTTCAAATGATGCTATCATAACCTTTAAGAATTCAGAAATCTCAAGACCCTTTAATTGAACGATAGCATCCATAAGCTCTAGTCCAAGGTGTAACACCCCTTCTAATTTACCCGAGATTTATATAATTTAATCAGAGTTTTAAACATAACATCAAGGGCGCCACAATTTTAATAATTCAAAAATAACAAAACAGTGAACATGCCTTTTACTGAAGAACTTATTAAATAAAGCAAAACCAAGGATTATGTCTTATATAGCGGAAATAACATAAGAATCTGGAATAATTCAAATCACAACTATTCCAAAACATAACCCAAAAGAAACCAGTTTTAAATCCATAAAATTCCAAACGATCGTTCCCCAGTGTTACAACTACCAGAGCATGACACTGACACACAGACTAACTACGTAGCACGGCTCTATAAGCTGTCCTCACCAATTCCTAAGCAACTATTCACTTCAATCTGAAATAATTAAAGTAAGGGTGAGATTTCATCAAGATTAAAATGTATTATACGTTTCTTTAAAACAATAAAATAATCAATTCATTATTCCACCATTATTAACAGCATTAGAATATGATTCACAATTACAATTCACACATTCATTATGCATACAACAACAATCAATGCAATTATAACACTGGAAATCATCCTAACATGTTATAATTACATATGCAATGCAGACTCAAATGCATGTGGTACCAAACATGAACCAAGTCCACACCCTGTTCCGCTTACACCTCAAAAAACAGCGTCAATCAATGATTCGCCCATACACCACTGGGTCAAGAATCTAGCCTCACCACCACTATCCATTGGGTACGGTTATTGGCCCTGCAAGCTCAATTTCACACAATGGGAATGAACCATTACTAAATGCTCATGCATGCACATCAAGCATGCAATATTCAAACATGGAATATGATCACACATCATTATTCCAATTATAATCAATAACAACAACATATAGTAACAAAGAATCATGAATATCTAATGTCAATCACAACACATGGAATTAACATACGCACATTTATTCAACAAATGAATTACAAATTCTCAACGAGTTCTTATTACGAAACCAAAATAATTCTTCCGCTCCATTATTGGTGTTGAAAATATTTTTATTAGATAGTACTGCTCTAAGCTTTCCAACGATACAAACTATGCCTAAACCGGAGTTACGGTCGCAAAGATATGGTCAAATCGCTTTTAAAATCATTTTCTTCTATACAAGATGTGTAGATCCAAAATCCTATGTGTTAACACATAGATCGCTTGTGTTTATTCATAAGTCATATGCATCGATGCATACCGCTTAAAATTTTGTATTTTAAAATCATTTCAGATGTATCGATGCATGCTCATGCATCAATACATAAAAAAGATGTCGACACATGCTTCAGATGCATCGATGCATACATGTAAAATTGCATTTTTAAAAGTTGATTCAAGATGTATCAATCCATACGCATCATGTGTCGATGCATAGCTCTGTTTCTTACCACATGAGTCGATCCAAGCCATTTTGTGTCGATGCAAGCCTTTCTACGCCTGGTTTTCTAAGTTTTACACTTGCCAATTCATAAGGTCTGTGTCTAATTTATACAGCTAGTTTTTCATCAAAACTCAGTTTTTCTTCACTGTTACGAATTCCCATTAATTCCAATCATCACCAAACCTCATATTATCACAAAACAGAATTTATTACTGTGTTTTCACATCCAATAGACCATAAAATTTGTTTTCTAATTAACCTATATTCATCTTACATCGATTAATTATTCATAACAATTACAATCATGGTATTACGTCGAATTAAAACAGTAGGGCACAACCTAGAATCATAATTCGAGATTCCTAACGGATTGAATTATTCTATTGATCATCAAAACCTATAAGGCATAATAATCAGATCAATCCCCCTTTACCTCGCGATGAATCTTCGAATTCTGCCGCTATTTTTTCTCCTTTCTTCTATTCTCCAATCTCACGTAGAATGCAAATCCTAATTCCTCCTCTCACTTTTTCCTTTTATTCCTTTATTTATTCCTTTTTATTTTCCAAATAATAGAAATAAATTAATTAGAATTAAGTAGAGTCTTTTACTCCATACACCCTACAATTCAACTTTACACCCCCAACACTTCCCATTATTTAATTAATCAATTAAATCTATTAATTCAAAAATGCCAATAATTAAATCTTTAATTAAATTAATAATTAAATTTCTAATTATTTAATAATTGAATTAATTTGGGGTGTCACAACTCTCCCCTACTAAAAAGAGTTTTCGTCCTCGAAAACATACCTTAGACGAAAAGTTTAGGATACGAGTCCTTCATTTGGCTCTCCAGTTCCCAAGTTACATTTCCACCTGCCAGTCCTCCCCAAGCTACTTTCACCAATGCTATCTCTTTACCTCGCAATTGCTTCACTTTCCGATCCTCAATTCTCGCAGGTAATGCTTCAACAGTCAGATTATCTCGTACCTGTATATCATCTACCTAAATCTCATGAGACGGATCAGGAATGTACTTCCTCAACTGAGATACATGGAAGACATCATGCAAATTCGCAAGTGACGGTGGTAAAGCAATCTGATAAGCAACTCTTCCAACCTTCTTGGTAATCTGATACGGACCAATAAAATCGGAGTCAACTTCTTTGACTTCAAAGCTCGACCAATACCAGTCTTCGGAGTAACTCGCCTAAACACATGATCTCCTTCACTAAACTCGAGATCCTTCCTCCTCTTATCATGATAACTCTTCTGACGACTCTGAGAAGCTCTCATCTTCTCCTGAATCATATTGATCTTTTCTGAAGTCTGTTGAACAATTTCTGGTCCAATCACAGCACTTTCTCCAAATTCGTACCAACACAACGGTGTCCGACACCTCCTACCATACAATGCTTCAAACGGAGCCATACCAATACTCGAATGAAAACTATTGTTGTAGGTAAACTCAATCAATGGTAAATAACTATCCCAAGCTCCACCTTTTTCCAATACACAAGCTCGCAATAAATCCTCTAACGACTAAATCGTTCTCTCCGTCTGACCATCTGTCTGCAGATGATAAGCGGAACTCATCCTCAACTTAGTACCCAAAGCTTTTTGCAGCTCCGTCCAAAACTTAAACGTGAACCTCGGATCTCTATCCGACACAATACTAGAAGGAATACCATGCAAACTTACAATCTTCTCAACATACAATTCTGCCAACCTTTCCATAGGATAATCCATTCTTATCGGAATAAAGTGAGCAGATTTTGTCAACCGATCAAAAATAACCCAAATAGAATCACAATTCTTCGTTGTCCTTGGCAAACCAGATACAAAATCCATAGAAATGTCGTCCCATTTCCACTCCGGAACAAACAACGGTTCCATCAATCCTGACGGTTTCTGATGATCAAACTTTGACTTCTGACAAACCAAACAGGCATAAACAAACTCAGCAATTTCCTTTTTCATTCCAGACCACCAAAATAACTTTTTCAAGTCATGATACATCTTAGTAGCACCGGGATGAATACTCAATCCACTACGATGTCCTTCTTCCAAAATACTCTTCCGAAGTTCTGCAATATCCAAGAACACAAACTCTGTCACCAAATCTCATAACACCGTTCTCGTCAATTCTGAATTCACCTCCTTGACCTTGGTTGATCAATGTCAACTTATCCACCAAAACAACATCAGATTTCTTCCCAGTTCGAATTTCCTCAAGAATACCACTAGTCAACTTCAACATACCCAATTTAACACTATCAGAAGTAGTCTCACATACCAGACTCAAGTCTCTGAACTGCTCGACTAACTCCAGTTCACGCACCATCAACATAGACATATGCAAGGACTTCCTACTCAATGCATCTACAACAACGTTTGCCTTACCGGGATGGTAATTCAAACCAAAATCATAATCTTTCAGAAATTCTAACCATCTCCTTGGCCTCATATTCAACTCCTTCTGATCGAAGAGATATTTCAGACTCTTATGATCACTAAATACCTCAAAACGAGAACCATACAAGTAATGCCTCCATAATTTCAAAACCAATACTACTGCTGCCAATTCTAAATCATGATTCGGATAATTCCTTTCATGAACCTTCAATTGTCTTGAAGCATAAGCCACAACCTTCTTATCTTGCATCAAAACACCACCTAATCCCATCAATGACGCATCACAATACACAACAAAAGATTCTGCCGGATTCGGCAAAATCAGAATCGGGAACACTAGTCAACCTCTTCTTCAACTCTTGGAATCCTTTCTCACAGTCAGAATCTCAAAAAAACACCTGACCCTTTCTTTTCAACTTAGTCAACGGCAAAGCTAACTTCAAAAATCCTTCAATGAACTTTCTGTAGTAACCTGCAAGACCAAGAACACTACGGATTTCAGAAGCATTCTTCGGTGCTTCCCACTGAGATACCGCTTCTACCTTCGTAGGATCAACATCAATGTCATTCTTGGAAATCACATGACCAAGAAAGCTTACTTCACTTAACCAGAATTCACACTTAGACAACTTCGCATACAACTTCTTCTCTTTCAACAGTTCCAACACAATTCTAAGATGTTCTACGTGTTCTTCGTCATTCTTTGAGTAGATCAAAATATCATCAATAAACACCACCACAAATTTATCAAGATACAGATGAAATATTATGTTCATATACTCCATGAAAACACCAGATGCATTAGTAACTCCAAACGGCATAACAGAATACTCATAATGTCCATACCTCGTTCTAAATGTTGTTTTCTGAATATCTTTCGTCTTCACACGAATCTGATGATACCCAGACCTCAAATCAATCTTGCTGAACACACAAGCTCCAACTAACTGATCCATCAGATCACCAATCCTCGGCAATGGATATCGATTCTTGATTGTCACTTTGTTCAACTGCCTATAATCAACACACAGTCTCATTGTACCTTCCTTCTTCTTGACCAACAACACCGGAGCACCCCACAGCGAAACACTAGGACGAATAAACTTCTTCTCAATTAATTCCTCCAAATGTTTCTTCAACTCAGACAATTCAGACGTCGACATGCGATAAGGCGCCATTGACACCGGACTAGTTCCAGGAATCAAATCTATAGTAAACTCTACTTCTCTCTCAGGTGGCAGCTCACTAACATCTTTCGGAAAGGCGAGTACTAAGTCTAGCGTACGACTTTCTCCGGATGGCATCTCAAGCCCATCTCCTATATTTCCAGAAATGACTACAAAGCCTAGCGTACGGCTCACTCCCCAGCATCAACCTTTCCATATGGCATCTTAAGCCCATCACCGTCAATTCCCATGTCAGCAACCTCGAGTCTAGCGTACGATTCATTCCCAAATAAATCTCCATTCTCCAAATGGCATCTCGAAGCCCATTCCCGATCGTCCAACAAATGAGTGCAAATTGTGTATTGAGTGTTCAATCATCTTCTACCTCCGTGTCACGAAAGATGTGTGTCAATCTAACCTTCAAAGACAAGAAGATTGACAGGGCAGCACATACCCCAAAATTTGCCCTCCATCTTCTCAAGATATTTCATACATCCATACTCAAGGATTCCTCAAGAGTTGACTGCACAAACTCTCTCCTGACAATCAACCTGTGCTAGGGTTTGGTGATTCTCGATCAAGATGGACTTCCAACATCTCCAGTGGCCTTCATTCCTCCTCATATACTTCAAAGATTCTCCATGTTAAGTTTCAAGCCTTACAAGTCAAGTTTCCTCAAACAATTGCTCAGATGGTTGAAAATCAACAGATTGGACAAAAGTCAACTGTGGTCAACATACAACAAACTTCATAATTTTTGGTCAACATCCTCATTTTGAAGTTACATTCATCATTTGATCAAGGGTTGATCATGATTCATCAAGAAAACTCAAGATTTGCACAAAAGTCAAACTTTCCAAATTAGGGTTTCTAGGTGAAAAGTCAACTGAACTTTGACTGATCATAAATTTCTCATACTTTATCAGAAATTTTTCCACCACCTCTTGTTTTGAAGGAAATTCAATTCTCTACAACTTCATGTCTCACAAGAATGTCCAAAAAATGCTTCATTTGAGAGGTATGGCCCAAAATATTACAGTCATTTCAAAGTCAACAAAAGTCAACTTTTTGTTTTGAGGATATATTGAGCATGGAAACTTCAATTGAGATGAGACCAAAAGGGTTGGTTAGAGGACTCTTAGAGCTTTCTAAAAAGTCCAAGAACACTCAAAAATGTGGAAAATTGAGCAAGGTACACTATTCAGAAGTGGGGGAATTTTGGACAATTGCACAAAAGGACATTTTGGTCAAAATGCAAAATTTTCCAAATGGGCCTAATATCTTTTGATCCAAACTTGTTCATGACATTATTCTTGACCCATAAATGCTTGGCCATGGTGATTTTCTATTTTTATGATTTATATTTGAATTTTATAACATTTAATTCAAAAATAAATTATATAAAATATGAAAATTAAGTATTTTTTTTCAAAAGGAATGGATTTATATCTTCCTTAAAGTCCAAGAAAGCCCAATATTCATACCAAATTGCTAGCCTTTGCATTCATGAGAAAATCAATTTTTTCCAAATTTGATTTGTTTTAATGGAAAATATTTGCACATTGATGGATCAATATTTTTCACCCTTTTGCCATCCAAACTTTCTATAAATACCAAGATTGTGTACAAGCATGAGGATCGAAACCCTAGCCCAAGAGAGAGTCCTTATTTTGCCAAAATTTTCAAGAAACTTGAGCAAATCGTATTTTTATTTCCAGCCACTTTCACCTTCAAACACCATTCCATCGTGCTCGAGGGTAAGTTTGAGTAAGAATGCATTATTTTCATGATTAAACCAAGTCAATCGAGCCCTGTACATACATACATATTCAATTTCTTTGATTTTTGCATTTGGTTATCCCGCTTGTCTTGATCGATTCTAATGCTTTTATCATGATCACAAGATGCCTAGGGTTTGATCTGTAATCGTTTTGGTTTTAAACGCCGAATCGTATAATACCATTACTAGGGCTTTTCGGATCAGGAGTTTTCGAACCGCCCGACAGCCGATTCACCAAAACTAATACCACCAATGGATCTGGAGGTCCGATTTAGGTGGACAAGGTCTTCTTTTCTTTGTATTCGCTATTTTGCGGTGTTCCAGAATCTCGGAGAAGACGAAGTTAGGCTCCGGCGTTGACTCATCCGAGACCGAGGGCGTGGCAACATGGAGCATTCTGATTCGTTCGTTTATAAGCACTGGGGTCCACTGGCTGACTGTGTTTTGACTTCAGAAATCCAAGACACGCGTACACTTATAATCCAATGCTTCCATATTTCAAACACAAGAGCCACTTGGCTCAGTTGGTAAGCATGCATGGGATTTCCTCAATGGTCACAGGTTCGAACCTGATCAGGACCATATTGTTTTTTCCTTTTGCAAATTAACTCTTATTTTCATAATTCCTTTTAATATTTCCATGCAATTTTAATTCTTTTCATAATTTTAGTTATGCATTAAAACGTCATCAAAAATTATTTTCCTTTTACATTATTCTCATAAAATCTTTATTTAATTTATAAAATTAAAACATAATTTTGCATGCATATTTAATTTAATTGTTAATTTATCATTTAATTAGCCTTTAATTGCATTTTAATTACTAAATTGCATCCAAAAATCCCAAAATATATTTTAGCATATTAATACTATTTCAAAGATGTCATATTTTTCTCATATAAAAATTTGCATTTTTACTAACATTTTCCTCTTATTTCGATTTATCTCGTATTTCCAATTTTCTTATTCTTTCACAGGTTATTCCGTTTCGGACAATTTTCTTTATCGTTTTATTTTTCCCAATAATGTAACTGCTCATGGGATGTAATAGTTTAAATTAGGATTTTCTTTTCCGCAAGTTTATATTATGTATCTGCCCCAAAGCTATCTAATAGCGTAGGATTTACTTTCCGCACCTTTATATTTCCGCCTTTACTTTCCGCACTCCTATATTATATAACTGCCCCAAAGCCATGTAATAGCGTAGCACATTTACTTTCCGCAATTTTACTTTCCGCAATTTAATTTCCGCACCCTATAAACTGCTAGTAATTAGGCGTGTATGGCAAGACTAAAATTGGACATAGGTCACTCTTAACTCCAAGATAAAATACCTGAAATCAACACACTTTTTCACACATGCACCCCTTAATTAGGGTAATTCTCTCTCGTTGCCTTTACGAATTCAAATGGTCAAGTCCCTTGAACGTAGAGGTATTCTAGCATCGTTGCCCTCAAAACAAATCATCATAGTCCCTTCGATACAAAGATCATAGACCCACGACGTCGCCTACGAATACATGATCTTGACCCCTCGATTGTTGCCTACGAAAAATGATGATAGTCCCTTCGAATGTGCTAGGATACTTCCTACAAGTTGCCTTCTATGACCAACCGATGTCCCTTCGAATGTCCCGCTTACATCCAACGAATGGAGTTACCTACCAACTAATGGTATGGATAGCACTATTCTAAAGGAAACGTAAAAATACGAAAACGACCATTCTGAGTAGGTAATAAGACTTTTAGTTGCTTGCTCTATCAAAATGCTTTTCACACCACACTTCTTTTTTTCAAAGTTCAAACACTTTTCAAAACGAAACATTTCCGAACACTTTGTATACATTCCTACATGAATCATTACAAAGTCAAAGCGAAATGCCTTTTTTCAAAACATCTTTTCAAACACACAGAAAGCAATTTAAAAAGTGATCTAAGAGCAACTAAGAGCAGAGATAACTACGGATGGAAAGGGGTGCTAATACCTTCCCTTTTCATAACCATTCTCCCGTACTCAGAATCTAACGAAGGTCTTTTTCTGTACTTTTTACCTTCCCTTAATTGGATAAAAGAAAAGTCGGTGGCGACTCTTGCTATCCGCACATTTGGACAAAAATCCTACAAAGTCGCCACCACATGACATCGCGACTGGCTGGGAAAACACCCTAAAGAGAGAATTATCTTAGGGATTCTTAGATAACTTTTACCGCTCGCTTGATTTGTATGCTTTACTTTAAGGGTTGCTTGGGTATTATATTTTGGGGATCCTACACCGATCCGTGTTTTAGGTAAGTAGCATTAGATCGTCATGACCGTTAGGCGATACCAAACGGTCAACATGATGGCTACAGCGTGACACTTTGATGTCCCGATACTCTTCATTTCCAAGTTGAGGATAGTATTTGGCTTCGCGGTGTCATCAAGCGCTAACTAAACTTTTAGAACCTTAATTGACCCATCTTGGCCATTAGAAGGTAACGATGGCCGGCTTTGTGTAGACCGAGGTTGGTCGATACTGATGCTACGCCATTAAGATCGACTTTTGGGATATTTTGTCGACCACTTGGTAGTCGATTGAAATAAACGCCACGAGAAAGATCAATGATATGAGATTCCTAGAACCCGTTACTATTATAGGACAGATGAACCAACTCAAACTTTAGGGTAATCACCTAATGTAATACGTGAACCTGACTTTGTAGGATTTTGTATCCAAATGTGCGGATAGCAAGAGTCGCCACCGACTTTTATTTTTATCCAATTAGGGAAGGTAAAAGTACGTAAAAAGACCTTCGCTTAGATTCTCGAGTACGGAGAATGGTTATGAAAAGGGAAGGTATTAGCACCCCCTTTCATCCGTAGTTATCTACGGGCTCTTAGTTGCTCTAGATCACTTTAAAAATTGCTTTCTGTGTGTTTGAAAAGATGTTTTGAAAAGGCATTTCGCTTTGACTTTGTAATGATTCATGTAGGAATGTATACAAAGTGTTCGGAAATGTTTCGTTTTGAAAAGAGTTTGAACTTTGAGAAAAGTGTGTGGTGTGAAAAGCATTTTGATAGAGCAAGCAACTAAAAGTCTTATTACCTACTTAATTGGTCGTTTTATTATTTACGCCTTTAGAATAGCGCTAGCCGCATTATTAGTTAGTAGGTAGCTCCATTCGCTGGATGTAAGCGGACATTCAAGGGACATCGGATGGTCATAGAAGGCAACTTGTAGGAAGTATCCTAGCACATTCGAAAGGGACGATCATCACTTTTCGTAGGCAACAATCAAGGGTCAAGATCATGTATTCGGAGGCGACGTCGTGGGTCTATGATCTTTGTATCGAAGGGACTATGATGATTTGTTTTGAAGGCAACGGTGCTAGAATACCTCTACATTCGAGGGACTTGACCATTTTGGATTCGTAAAGGCAACGAGAGAGAATTACCCTAAGGGGTGCGTGTGTGAAAGGAGTGTGTTGATTTCAGATATTTTTATCTTGCAAAGTTAGTGAGCTATGTTGATTATTATCTTGCCATACACGCCTAGTTACTAACAGTTTATAGGGTGCGGAAATTAAAATGCGAGGATGTAAAGTGCGGAAAGGTAAATGTCCTACGCTATTACATGGATTTGGGGCAGATACATAATTTAAACTTGCGGAAAAGAAAATCCTAAGTTAAACTATTACATCCCATGAGCAGTTACATTAATTGGAAAAAGTAAAACGATAAAGAAAATTGTCTGAATCGGAATAACCTGTGAAAGAATAAGAAAATTGGAAATACGAGATGAATCGAAATAAGAGAAAAATGTTAGTAAAAATGCAAATTTTTATATGAGAAAAATATGACATGCTGGAAATAAGATAAATATGCTAAAGTATTTTTTTGGGATTTTTTTAGATGCAATTTAGTAATTAAAATGTAATTAAAAGCTAATTAAAATGATAAATTAACAATTAAATTAAATATGCATGCAAAATAATATTTTTTAATTTTATAAATTAAATAAACATTTTCTAGAAATAATGCAAAAAGAAAAATATTTTTTGATGTTTTTTAATGCATGATAAAAAATATGAAAAGAAATTAAAATACATGGGAAATATTAAATAAAATATGAAAAATGTTAAGAAAAATGTTAGAGTTTGTAAAAGAGTAAAAATAAGTGGTCCTGGTAGGAATCGAACCGGTGACCTTGCTTTCACAAACCCAAACCTTGACCAACTGAGCCAACGTGCACGCGTGTAATGGAAACGGAACGAGTGGTTTATAACAGGTGTCTTTCCCTGACTGCCACGTCTCCGCGCCAAACTTCATCTTCTTCGTTTTAAATATTTGAAAATCCTGCGTCGGCCTTGGCTCGACGCTATGTCCCTGGCTAAATCAAAAATCACACACAAGCAATATAAATAAAATCTAAGACCATGGTTCGATTGGAAACATCATTTCGAATGCAATGGTAATGGTCTCGAGGTCCAATTTTTCCGTTTTAGAGAAACCCTAAATCGTGGCCGAAAACCCTAGTTATGGTGAATCGTGTTCTAAGCCATGGAAACTTAATCAAACCACCCAGAAAGCTTGCAACCTTCATTCTAATCACAAAAACAACAACAAAACATGTTAAAAATGCATGAATAATGAAACACGATTTTGGAAAAAAAATGAACAAACCGATTTGTGATTTCTTGGTTCTGGATGCTTTTGGACAAAGTAAAGGTCTGGATCGATTCAAGAGGTATCAAGGAATGTGTTTGGATGCTTGGAATCAATGAAATCGAGCTAGAACTGTGGCTGCTTGTAGCTTGTGAAGCACGGATTTTTTGAATTAGGTTAGGGTTCCTCAAGCCAATTTTTCTGTTCTCTTTCGATTGGTATGCATCAAGTATTTATATTGGAAGGATTTGGCATTGTTTTTGGTAAGAATCAATCACCATTCAAAGCAAATCAAATTTGATTTTTGCAAAGAATCAAATTTTCAAAACTTGATTAAATTCCAATCCAATCTTGCCAATTTGATCAAATTTCGAAATTGCTGGCTTTTAATGGGTTGATTGGATCTCAAGGAAAGAATAAAATCAATCTTTGCAATTAATTTTAATTTTGTACTTTATTTTTAAATTTAATTTGCATTTAAATGAATAAATTACAAATTAAATAGAAAAATAAATCAAAAATTCGTGGCATTGGGCTTGGATATTTCTAATTGTATGAGGAATAAGTTTGGATGAAGAAAAAGCAAGCCCATTTGCAAAAAATTTGATTTTTAGAAGTATCTCCCTTTGTGCATTCTTTCAAAATTGCCCAACTTGTGAATGGTGTAACTTGCTCAATTTTCCACATTTTTGAGTGTTCTTGGACTTTTTGGAAAGCTCTAAGAGTCCTCTAACCAACCCTTTTGGTCTCATCTCAATTGAAGTTTTCGTGCTCAATATATCCTCAAAACAAAAAGTTGACTTTTTGTTGACTTTGAGAATGACCTGTAATGTTTTGAGCTATACCTCTCAAATGAAGCATTTTTTGGACATTCTTGTGAGACATGAAGTTGTAGAGAATTGAATTTCCTTCAAAATGAGCTTTGGTGGGAAAATTTCTGAGAAAGTATGAGAAAGTTATGATCACCAAAGTTCACTTGACTTTTCACCTAGAAACCCTAATTTAGAAAGTTTGACTTGAGCAAATCTTGAGTTTTCTTGATGAATCATGATCAACCCTTGATCAAATGATGAATGTAACTTCAAATGAGGATGTTGACCAAAATTATGAAGTTTGACGTATGTTGACCACGCTGACTTTTGTCCAATACAACCGATTTTCAACCATCTGAGCAATTGTCTGAGGAAACTTGACTTGTAAGGCTTGAAACTTGACATGGAGAACCTTTGAAACATATGAGGAGGCATGAAGACCACTGCAGATGTTGGAAGTCCATCTTGATCTGAGAGATACCAAACCCTAGCTTGGGTTGATTGTCTAGAGAGTTTGTCTGGTCAACTCTTGAGGAATCCTTGAGTATGGGTGTATGAAATATCTTGAGAAGATGGAGGGAAAATTTTGGGGTATGACAGCTGCCCCGCTTAATCTTCTTGTACTCGAAGGTTAGATTGACACGCCTGCCTTTCGTGACCGGAGGTAGAAGATGATTGAACACCGAGTACACCTGAAAATTTGCACCGCTGGATGATGCGGAATGGGCTTACAGATGCCATTTGGAGAAGCCGAGATTCACTGGGAATGAGTCGCACGCTAGACTCGAGGTTGTGACATGAGAATTGACGGTGATGGGCTTAAGATGCCATCCGAAGGTTGATGTTGAGAGTGAGCCGCCAGGCTTTGTAGTCGCTTTTGAAATATAGGAGATGGGCTTAAGATGCCATCCCGAGAAAGTCGTACGCTAGACTTAATACTCGCCTTTGAATGAAGTTATTGGTTTGTATTGGTTTTTAACCAAATATGCAAGATTCAAGGTGGAACAATGTTGACAAGTAGTCGGGATGGGCTTAGATGCCATCCAGCAACCGAGTCGCACGCTAGACTCAGTAGTCGCTGATAATAAGAAATGATCGTAATCTTCGTGGCCGATTACTATGAGGAATAGTAGTTGGCAAGAATGTGGATAGCCTTCCCCTGTGCATCGGTGTTGATCCATGCCCGTTATCGGAGGATAACTTGTGATCGCTTGATAGGTTTCCGTCCGCTCGGTATTAATCTCGGATTTGTTTCGAGGACAACGAAAGCGTTGTTCGGATAGCTCTTCCGCCGAGATTCTGGCTTAATCCTCGGACCCGCTGCTTGAGGATAGCTAGGTGGTCTTTCAAATAGTTTTCCCGCCGAGATTCGGGCTTAACTCGACCGCTGGCGATTTCCACCTGTTTTGGAGAAAACAAGAGAAACTTTGATAGAATATTTGTTAGTCTTATGCAAAGTATGATGCATGATAATGTGTATGAATGACATATGCATGAATTATGACTTTATGAATAACGTATGAATGATAGATGTCTTGGTATTTCAAAACATATCCATCTTGAAGAAGATGCGGATGTTCTGCTTGGGGATTACTGATTTCTGCTTGAGGATGAAACCATGGAGATCTTGACTAGGAATAAGAATAGGTGACTTTGACTCCTCCGATGCACTATCTGACCAAGTTTCAAGTCCGACATCAGCTGGGGAATAATGATAAGATGTTCACTGGGATCCCTGTATGCACCCCACCGGGATGGTGGAGTTGGAAATCACTCCGGGATCTTGAAATGAGGGCGGCTTGTGGGAACCTTGTGTTCAGACTGGGATGATGGCACCGGGAGCCCTCCGTTGGAAAGTGGGAAATGTAGTTTTCTCCGATGTACTATCTCGACCAAGTCTCGGCCTAGATACCAATGAGGAAGGTAAAGATTGAGAACTCGTCACCGGAGGTCTCATGCATAGACCTTCCGTGGAGAGTCCGGGAGGAAACTGCTGGGGTCTTGTATGTAGACCTTATTGGGAAGAATTTAGAGGCGCCCACCGGGATGTCGAGCGAGATCTAACCGGAGAGCTTTGACTGGTCGGAGACCGGGTTAGCCCGCTAAATCTCGACTGGGAAATAGGTGTAGGTTTTCCCGATGCACTATCTCGACCAAGTCTCGTGTCCGGATACCGCCGGAGGAAAAGGGGAATTGTGAGAGATATTCACGACGATAGATACTTACCGGGATGAAGTGTTACACCGAGACTCGATGAGTGGAATCACCGTCAGGATTAACATATACTCACTGGGAGGTTTAGTGGGTGACACATCTCATGGGGTTACCGCATGAGGGAACGCTTTTGGTGAGCAACGAATTTGGTGACCTTCGTCATCTCAATTCCTAGTGCCCGTAGTAAGTACTTTGTATGTCCGTCGATGTTTGTGATTAGATTCTTATTGTCAAATGCGATAGTCATTCAAAACTAACGTTGGACTTATTGCAAACGCATAATAGTGAAAATTGTAAAGAAAGAATCAGATTTATCCGAAGGTGGCGATGGCCAAGTAGTTTATACACAAGAAAAGTAAAGAGCTATGGAAACAATCTCGTTAAGTTCCAACTATGCTAGTACTCATATATTTCAACTATCTCATCTCCTTGTCACAAGAGAAAGTGAATGAATGGATCTTCGCCATTTGAATCTTGAATGTCGAGAGTAGTCCGAAGATAGGTGATCCGGACGAGACATAGTCGCACGCTTAAATCCCTAACTTTTGCCTAGACCGCCTTTCTCGGTTTTCGCCCACCGATACCTTTTTGCCCAAGCCGCCTTTCGTGTTTTCGACTTGCCGTGTACATCTTTGTATATATCCTTAACTTTTGCCCGAACCCTTTGGTTCGTCAGATGCCCTTACTTTTGCCTAGGTCACCGACCTAGCGGTCTCTTTATGCGTAGTATTTTTGACTATGTCTCTGCTCACTGTGGTGGGAAGTCTTCACCATCCATGGTGCTAAGTATCATAGCTCCGCCGGAAAATACTGTCTTGACTACAAATGGTCCCTCGTAGGTGGGAGTCCATTTGCCTCGATCACCTTGTGGAAGAATGATGCGCTGACTACTAGATCACCGACTTGGTAGACTCGGTGCTTGACCTTCTTGTTAAAGGCTCGATCATTCGCTCGATAGATCCGTCCATGGCGTATAGATGCGAGTCTTTCTCATTAATCAAATTGATCCGGGTCAAGGCGAGTCGGATCCATCTGCTTCACTCAACTCCTCCCCGGAGGACTCGTCGAGGGTATCCGAACTCAATAGGTAGAACGGCTTCCATACCGTAGACACGAGAGAGGCGGGGTGCCTCGCTGATGTTCGATCAGAAAGCGATAACCATGAAGAGCAAATGGTAACATCTCATGCCAATCTTTGTATGTTACCGTCATCTTCTCAGATAATCTTCTTAATGTTCTTGTTGGCGGCTTCCATCGCTACTGCTCATCTTAGGCCAGATGGAGAAGAATTGTGATGCTTGATCTTGAACAAGCTGCGTAGTTCGGTGATCATCTTGTTGTTGAGATTAGAACCGTTATCCGTGATAATCCTTTCGGGGTGCCATATCGACATATAAGATTATGCTTGATAAATCGAGCCACAACATTCTTGGTAATGATGCATACGAGGTCGCTTCTACCCACTTGGTGAAATAGTCAATTGCCACAAGAATGAAACGATGTCCATTGAAGTCAGGGCTTGATTTCTCCGATCATGTCAATGCCCCACATTGCGAAGGCCAAGGAGCTGTTAGAACGCTCGAGGTACCGAGGTACGTGCACTTTGTCCGCATAACCGCACTTGTGACAAGATCGAGCATAGCGGTGACAATCGCCTTCCATGGTGGACCAATAGTAACTCGTTCTCAAAATCTTCTTAGCCATAGTATGTCCATCGAGTGGTACCAAATGCGCCTTCGTAACTCTTCCATGATACGATCACGCGTTTTCGATCCACACAAGTCGTGGTTGCGCTTGTATAAGATGTCGCTGTCGAGGAAGAATTTGATGCAAATCTCTCATGAACTTCTTCATTGACAGATGCTCCTCGGGATACCCCGAGTCTCAAGATACCTCTTCACATCGTAGAACCAAGGTTTTCTTCGCATCAAGTTCACAACAAGATGCTGGTTCGTCGAACTTCTCAATGATGATCCGGGAGCCTCGTTGTCCCATTTCGACCTTGAACATAGACGACATACCAATGCGCTCGCTAACCGATTCTCTCTCGTGGAATGTGATCAAAGATAATCTCTTCAAGTAGGGATCAAGCTCGTAACATGTCTCGATATGGAATGAGATTTGATGCTTCGTGTCCCACTCGCCTTTAATCGACCGATCACTAAAGTCGAGTCTCCATATACTTGTAAGAACTTGATTCTTAAGTCAATAGCAGCTTTAGTACCCATGATGCACGCTCAGATTCGCCATGTTGTTCGACAATCAAGCAAAGTCTGCGGTGAATGGT
Source organism: Vicia sativa (assembly GCA_021764765.1). Taxonomy (NCBI): domain Eukaryota; kingdom Viridiplantae; phylum Streptophyta; class Magnoliopsida; order Fabales; family Fabaceae; genus Vicia; species Vicia sativa. The sequence goes on from CM038792.1 coordinate 277,256,295, forward strand.
GTGTGTCCGCTAGGATGTAATGATGGCGCCAATGCCATTGCCAAGTGTGTTGAGGCTCCATCAAAGACCATGGTCCATCGGATCCTTGTTCGTGTCCTTCGTCCGGCCCGGTTCTTCGTAATCAGAACTAGTAAAACGCCTTCATCCGAAATTGAACCGCATATACCGATAGTCATCTACGGCTTGATGAGCCAAATGATCGCTACTACACTTCCTTTGATCGCTTTCTAAGAAGTGTACCGATATCGATTCGTCAAGATCATTTGCCATCTTGCTATTCTTCCGAGAGAGTGGTTTCTCAAAGATGTATTTCATCGGATCCATCTTGGAAATCAACAAGGTAGTGTGAGTCAACATATACTGCCTTAGTCGGCGAGCGTACCAGTTAAAGCGCCGCAAGTTTTCTCGAAATGTGAGTATCTTGTTGCACATGGTAAACTTTTGCTAAGGTAGTATATTGCATACTCTTTTCGACTGCACTGGCCATGTTGCCCCAACACACACCCCATTGAATTCTCTATCATCAAGTACATGATAAGAGGTCTTCCTTCGGGCGGCATCGGGATGGGAGGATTCTCTAGGTACTCCTTGATTTTGTCAAAAGCGATCTGGCAATCGTCGTTCCATTCTACTACTTGATCTTTCTTCAGCAACTTGAAGATTGGCTCACAAGTAGTAGTTAGATGTGCAATGAATCTGGCAATGTAGTTCAATCGGCCCAAGAAACCTCTGACTTCCTTCTCGGTGCGGGGAGCTGGCATTTCTTGTATAGCTTTGACCTTGGCGGGGTCAACTTCAATACCTCTATTGCTGACAACAAACCCTAGGAGTTTACCGGACCTGACTCCAAAGGTGCACTTGTTAGGATTGAGTCTCAATTTGTACTTCTTCAATCTGTCAAACAACTTCTGCAAATGATCAAGATGTTGTTCTTCAGTCTGGGATCGAGCTATCATGTCGTCGACGTAGACCTCTATCTCGTGGTGGATCATGTCATGAAATAGTGCCACCATGGCACGCTGATAAGTGGCGCCTGCGTTCTTCAGTCCGAACGGCATAACTTTGTAGCAAAAAGTGCCCCACCGTGTAACAAAAGTAGTCTTTCCATGTCTTCGTGAGCCATCTTGATCCGATTGTAACCGAGAAACCATCCATGAAAGAGAAAACCTTATGTCAAGCGGTGTTGTCAACCGTAACATCAATACGAGGAAGTGGAAAATCGCCTTCGACTCGCTTTGTTCGATCTCTAATCCACACACATCCGCATTTTACCATCCTTCTTGGTACGGCACCACGCTTGCAACCCATTGTGGATAAGAAGTAACAGCTAGGAAACCAGATTGAACTGTTTCATAACTTCGCTTTGATTTTTCTCGACATCTCGTGACGATGCGATTTAACCTTCTGCTTTCACCGAGAAAACCTTCTTTCTGGTAGTCTGTACCACAATATCAATGTCTAAACCAGCATGTCTTCGTATGACCAAGCAAAACCTCAATATAGTCTCGTAGCATCCGAACCAACCTTTCTTTGACAATCGCTCAAGACCCGCCCCTATCTTGATCTCTTTTCTGCCTTCATCAAGCACTCCAAATTCACAACCTCAACTCGCTTTCGTGGTGGTCAGATAACTCGCCTTCTTGCTGTAGCCCGCAAGTTCTCCGCACTTCACAATCTTCCTCACTTCGCCTTCGCCAGGTAGATCGGATTATGAAGTCATATTTAGCAATAGCATAGTCATATTAACGAGATTCGGAGTGATTCTCAGAGTGTATCACGGGTGTGTGTAAGAAACACATAGCTTTTGAAGGGTGATAAAGTAAAGAAAGAAAACAAACAATTGAATGCAAAAGTCCAACGAATTTATTGAATGAAAATACGCAAACGATGATAATAACCTCGCAACGAGCCATGATGCCCGGCAAGGCACTAGGCTTTCAAAGTTTATTGTTCAAGACATAAAGAATACGAAAAGCAAAACAAAACAAAAGCAATTACTCCCGGCTAAAGGAGATTGGTATGACGCCTTCGCCTTCCAATTGTCGAGCCCTTTGTCCGAGTGGAAGATCCACTTGTCGATGTCAAGTCGCTGTCGTTGTCTTCTATAGCATGGATTCCATTCGGCCGATGCGAAAGGAAGTTGGCCGCACGTCATAGCGATCATCTTCTGACCCTTGATGGTGAAGCCTAAACCAGTCTTGTCGGATTTGAAAGGAAGATCGGGGAGCTGACCCCAAATAGCACTACCTCCTTCTTCAACTGCAGCTTGAGCATCTTTCAGCGAGGCCATCCTAGGCGGAGCTTGTGTAACTTCAGGAGTGACAGGAGAGTCAACAGGCATGACTCTGGGGATTGCTTCAAAAGCTTGACAGGGAGTCTCAAAGAATTCACCTTCCATCTCGAGATATCGGAATGATTGCAGATGAATGACCATGTATTCCTCCTCACCACATACTGTAACAACCTTCCCTTTCACCGGCACTTCACTCGATGCAAGGTAGAGGTACCGCCCCATGTATCCAAGGGCCCAAGTAGGCAAGAGTAAGTCGGACGAATGTCCATGACAAAGAAAGTAGAGTCAAAAGTCTGGGAACCGACTTTAACAGGCAGAGTGAGCTCTCCAAGTACTGTTCGCTTAGAACCATCAAAAGCTCTCACAATAATGTCACTGGGTCTCAGAACCAACCCTTCAACATCAAGTCGATCAAAAGCGCCTTTGGTAGAATATTCAGAGCGTAACCGTATCCACCAAAATATGAGATGTAGTAATGCCCTTGCATTCAATGTAGACGCAAGGCTTTGTTATGTTTCTTTCTCGCAGAGTCAAATCAAGATCGAGAAGCCTAGTCCGTTGTTGGCGCCGTGCTAGCAATACAAACTTCAAATTGATCTGGTAGTGTCTTATGGTATGTGAGCATTCTTCGTAAACTTCACCAATGCTAGTATGAGCCTCGTGAGCACAAGAGCAGAGCAAGCATGGAGATCTTGACGGAGTCTCCCTAGCTGCTCCACAACATTGTAGTCACTCTTCTTGATAATCTTCTAATTTCCTCCATTTCTTGTTGGAGGTGTCTTCAAGAACTTCCTTTGGTACTTCGTCGAGCAGGATGAGTCACCGGTTCTTTCCTCTAGCTTGGGAATGGGTTGAATAGTCGGAATGCGAGTGGAGTCGTAGTGTCTTTTGGAGGAGGGATATCCGAGAGAATACCCTTCCGTTCTCGTCACCCATCGATCCAAGTGATGTTGTCAATGTCGAATGGTAGCTTCAATGGTAAGGTCCTCAATGGTCATAGTGGTCTTTCTTGATACCATGATAGTAAACATCGGCTCCATAATTCCAAGGATAGCTTTGCTGAGGAATACGGAATCGGCCTTCGAGAAGTAATGATGAGAGGTGCCACTCTAGGCACGGATCGCAGAGGAAACCTTATTGTGTTAACATCAACATAGTCTTCGGGAAATCGTCACCCCATCCCCGCCTTAACATCTTCAATAGGAATTTTGTAGCTATCGTGATGTGTACTTCACCATGTAATCATACTTTCCACTTGGCTGCCCCAAGGTATCCCACATGTGTGTAGCTTCATTCGCATTGTCAATCTTCAACTTAGACATCTCTTCACACACCTCGACAGTGGTTTCGTAAATAGTATCTCACTTGTCCATCATGCATCGACACGCCTTCTCAACCAAGCACAACCATCAGCAGATGGGCACCAACGACAATTCTCTAGGCATCCTGGTCGACACCCTTAAAGAAATTCTTCTTAACAACATCGAGGAATGGTCAAGTCATCTATGTTGAAGACAAAAGTATCTTCACCAACAGCATTGGAACTCTTGTCATGGTTAGGCATAGGAGCGCTGATCACGTTCGGAGTCTCGGTAGGAGGATCAAATTCAATCTGCTTAGCTTCAATCATGTCTTGAATCTTGTTCTTCGTGAGCCCAACAATTGTCGTCGTGTCTGGCTGTTGGAATGGTAAGCACACTTAGCATTAGGATTGTATCTCGGAGAGGAAGTATTGACATTCTGAGGAGGATCCCTCAAGGTAATCAACTCTACTTTCAACATGTGTTGCAAGGCTTATGCACAATGGCATGTTGATCTTCAGAACCGCCTCGTGGCGCTGCTCGATACACGCGCTGTCTCACCGAGGTTGTGCCGATGTAGGATCGAGATCACAACCGCCTCACGATTGAGCACACCGGTCTTGGCTCTTTTCGACCATACACAAGATTAGCTTTTCTTACCACCAAAAGATCTCTTCAAAGATTCAAGATGTCTCTATCTCGAATCTTTCCGCCTTGATACCACCAATACGCCGTCATTAATATCGCCTGAATCCGAGGAGTTTCCAATCGATGATCAAGAACGGACTCGTTAGTGTTCCCATGAACATATCAACCAACTCCCTATTGGACAAGGGTGGTGAACTCACCGCTAGATCTCTCCATTTCGAGCATACTTTGAACTTCTCGTCACGACCCATAGACATGCTTTGCGCTTGCATGCGAGTGGGTGTCAATTCAAAGATTGTACTCATATCGCGTAGAAAGCATCCGCTAAGTCACCCAAAACGGATACGGCCATTCCTAGTCGATAGTACCACTCCAACCGAGTTCCGACAAACTCTCTTGAAAATAATGCATCCACAACCTTCTCATCGCTGGGGTTGATCTTCCGAACATAGGACTTCAAATGCGCTTTTAGGCAAGACATGCCATCATACTTGGCAAAATAGGAACTTTGAACTGGGAGGAATCACCACACCAGAACAAGACTCGATCATCAAAATTCAGCCAGACATTTTCGTGTTTTCCACAAGATTCGACGGTCTTCAAGTTGCTTGTATTTGTTATCTTCATCGTAGCATCGCTATGGTCGAGCGATCCCTTTCTTTGGCTCACGCCGGTCGCCTTCATCGCCCTTGTCACTTCCCTCGCTTGATACTTCCTTCGAGAGTTCTATCCGGCTGACTACTTTAGGACCACCTTTGTAACGTCTACCCATGTTGAAAAGACCAATGACCTTCTTCTTTCTGCTGACAAGCTTCTTCAGATCCTCTTGGCCTTGGACCAAGCTGGTGAACATCTGCTGAAACTGAGCATTCTGAACTTGGAGATCTTTGACAGTCTGTTCAAGAGCCATTTCTGCTAAAATAAATAGCGAGAAAATGAGAAAACCAATCTTCAATGTACCTGTGATGCAATGCTATGCTATGCTATGCAATGTTTATGCGAATGCCATGCAATGTTTTCAAGGACCTCTAGGAATTTAAATTTGTTAAACAAGCAATGAACAAACTTTATTAGTTATTTTTATTCTTTTTCTTTTCTTTTCGAGTACAAGAAATAGTTCAAAAATAAAACAAAAGAACAAAAATCCTAAAGCTCTAAGTCTCCCATGGGCGCTCCTCTGGTGCCGAGGTATGCTGATGTTTCGCCTCGTGAAGTAGCTTGGTCAACTCTAGTACCTTCTTCTTGCTTGCATAACACTAAGCTTCGAATGTATCCCTTTCTTCTTTGAGTTGAATCCAGGATCTCTTCAAGTCTTCAAAATCAGTAGGCATGTCGGGATAGAGAATAGTATAGGGTACGTCACCTATAGCAACAGGTTCCATAATTACTGGTAAAACAGACGTGAATGGCATCATGATGTTTTGAGCTCGAGCTCGCACCCATTTGAGGTAAGGTTCCCAAGGAATGGAGTTCTGGTGCCCCAAAGTCTTGGTATCGGTCTTCTTTACCATGCCCCAAGCGTGTATAAACCTTCGGCGGTAATTCTGGAGATCATGATTGTAGTCGAACACAATATCTTGGAGAAGCATATCATGAGGACCATCCTTTAGAGCATAACCAAACTGACGTAGAGCTAGAAAAGGATTGTAAGTGATACCTCCTCTTATGCCAAGGAGTGGTACATTAGGGAATTCCCCACAACGCTCAATGAAGGTGAAGTCCTTTTGAGAGAAAAGACTCCAACGGATATCTGAATGAGAGAGTGACATTAGCCTTTGAGACCATCTCAACCTTTTCTCATTCTTCAAAACTGATGGAGGAAGGTGCAAAATAAACCACCTTGAAAGTAACGGTACACAACACATGAGAGTTCCTTGTCTTTTGATAGTACGAGTGTGGAGAGAATGTAGGATGTCTCCAAGTAAAGTAGGCACTGGATTGCGGGTAAGGAAAATCTTGATAGCGTTCACATCTATGAATTGATCCGAGTTAGGGGAATAGAACCAAACCATAAATTAGCAAGGCCAAGATGTCTTCGAATGCATGGAAACTCATAGCTTTGAGGAATTCTCGGGCTTTCTTTATTAGGAACTTAGAAAGTAAACCCTTAACTCCGCTTCTAGTTTCCCAATTGACTTCAATGTCTGAGCGCTTAAGATGTAAAGCTGATGCGATGTCTTCGTACTTAGGAACTTTTCTAAACCGGTGAATGGCATTTGGTCAAGAATAGGTATCCCAAGTAGCTTAGAGAACTCTTCCAAGGTAGGAACCAACTGATAATCTGGAAATGTAAAGCAATGGTGCTTCGGATCAAAGAACTGGAATAGGACATGCATCATATCTTCTTCATAACCGGAGGTAACCAAATCAAGTAGATAACCATGTCTCTTAGTGAACGGGGCATGATCGGGAATTTCGAAAACCAAATCTTTGAGTTGAGAAGGTAAACCCATGAAGTTGATTCGGATAGTCTTTCTAGAAGCCATAATCCCTACAAAACAAAGCAAAGATAAATTCCCTAGGTCCTTGAAATAGTTAGAAATGATATGCAATGCAAATGATGTCATGATGTCATGTTTGGCACACACAAACAAAGCACACAATGAGCCTAGGTTTAAGGCTTGCATGAGGTATAGGTGTTTACCCCACCAAAAGTTTGAGTTGGTTCATCCTGTCCTATAATAGTAACCGGGTTCTAGGAATCTCATATCATTGATCTTTCTCGATGCTTATTTCAATACGACTACCAAGTGGTCGATCGAAAATATCCCAAAAGTCCGATCTTAATGAGCGAGCATCGAGTATCAACCAACCCGGTCACACCAAAGCCGCCATCTCACTACCTTCTAATGGCCAAGATGGGTCAATTAAGGTTCTAAAAGTTTAGTTAGCCGATGACACCACGCAATCCAAATACTATCCTCAACTGGGAATGAAGAGTATCGACAACCAAAGTGTCACGCTAACGTAGCCATCATGTTGACCGCTTTGGTATACGCCCAACGGTCGCGACGATTTATTGCTACTTACCTAAAAGGAAACCCCGATCCCGTGTGGATCCCCAACAATGTAATACCCAAGCAACCCTTAAAAGTAAAGCATACAAATCAAAAAATGTAAAGTTATCTAAAATCCCTAAGATAATTCTCTTTAGGGTGTTTCCTCAGTAGTCGCCAGCCTGTAATACTTGAACTCGACTTTGTAGGATTTTTGTATCCAAATGTGCGGATAGCAAGAGTCGCCACCGACTTTTATTTTTATCCAATTAAGGGAAGGTAAAAGTACGTAAAAGACCTTCGCTTAGATTCTCGAGTACGGAGAATGGTTATGAAAAGGGAAGGTATTAGCACCCTTTCATCCGTAGTTATCTACGGCTCTTAGTTGCTCTAGATCACTTTAAAATTGCTTTCCGGTGTTTGAAAAGATGTTTTGAAAAGGCATTTCGCTTTGACTTTGTAATGATTCATGTAGGAATGTATACAAAGTGTTCTGAAATGTTTCGCTTTTGAAAAGAGTTTGAACTTTGAGAAAAGTGTGTGGTGTGAAAAGCATTTTGATAGAGCAAGCAACTAAAAGCCTTATTACCTACTTTAATTGGTCGCCATTATTTACGCTCCTTTAGAATAGCGCTAGCCGCACCATTAGTTAGTAGGTAGCTCCATCGCTGGATGTAAGCGGACATTCAAGGGACATCGGATGGTCATAGAAGGCAACTTGTAGGAAGTATCCTAGCACATCCGGGACTATCATCACTTTCGTAGGCAACAATCGAGGGTCAAGATCATGTATTCGGAGGCGACGCGTGGGTCTATGATCTTGTATCAAGGGACTATGATGATTTGTTTTGAAGGCAACGGTGCTAGAATACCTCCACGCTCGAGGGACTGACCATTTGGATTCAGAAGGCAACGAGAGAATTACCCTAAGGGGTGCGTGTGTGAAAGGAGTGTGTTGATTTCAGATATTTTTATCTTGCAAAGTTAGTGAGCTATGTTTATTATTATCTTGCCATACACGCCTAGTTACTAACAGTTTATAGGGTGCGGAAATTAAAATGCGAGGATGTAAAGTGGAAAGGTAAATGTCCTACGCTATTACATGGCTTTGGGGCAGATACATAATTTAAACTTGCGGAAAAGAAAATCCTAAGTTAAACTATTACATCCCATGAGCAGTTACATTAATTGGAAAAAGTAAAACGATAAAGAAAATTGTCTCGAATCGAATAACTCGTGAAAGAATAAGAAAATCGAAATAGATGAATCGAATAAGAGAAAATGTTAGTAAAATGCAAATTTTATATGAGAAAAATATGACATGTCGAAATAAGATAAATATGCTAAAGTATTTTTTGGGATTTTTAGATGCAATTTAGTAATTAAAATGTAATTAAAAGCTAATTAAATGATAAATTAACAATTAAATTAAATATGCATGCAAAATAATATTTTTAATTTTATAAATTAAATAAACATTTTCTAGAAATAATGCAAAAGAAAATATTTTTGATGTTTTTAATGCATGATAAAAAATATGAAAAGAAATTAAAATACATGGAAATATTAAATAAAATATGAAAAATGTTAAGAAAAATGTTAGAGTTTGTAAAAGAGTAAAAATAAGTGGTCCTGGTAGGAATCGAACCGGTGACCTTGCTTTCACAAACCCAAACCTTGACCAACTGAGCCAACGTGCACGCGTGTAATGGAAACGGAACGAGTGGTTTATAACAGGTGTCTTTCCCTGACTGCCACGTCTCCGCGCCAAACTTCATCTTCTTCGTTTTAAATATTTGAAAATCCTGCGTCGGCCTTGGCTCGACGCTATGTCCCTGGCTAAATCAAAAATCACACACAAGCAATATAAATAAAATCTAAGACCATGGTTCGATTGGAAACATCATTTCGAATGCAATGGTAATGGTCTCGAGGTCCAATTTTTCCGTTTTAGAGAAACCCTAAATCGTGGCCGAAAACCCTAGTTATGGTGAATCGTGTTCTAAGCCATGGAAACTTAATCAAACCACCCAGAAAGCTTGCAACCTTCATTCTAATCACAAAAACAACAACAAAACATGTTAAAAATGCATGAATAATGAAACACGATTTTGGAAAAAAAATGAACAAACCGATTTGTGATTTCTTGGTTCTGGATGCTTTTGGACAAAGTAAAGGTCTGGATCGATTCAGGAGGTATCAAGGAATGTGTTTGGATGCTTGGAATCAATGAAATCGAGCTAGAACTGTGGCTGCTTGTAGCTTGTGAAGCACGGATTTTTTGAATTAGGTTAGGGTTCCTCAAGCCAATTTTTCTGTTCTCTTTCGATTGGTATGCATCAAGTATTTATATTGGAAGGATTTGGCATTGTTTTTGGTAAGAATCAATCACCATTCAAAGCAAATCAAATTTGATTTTTGCAAAGAATCAAATTTTCAAAACTTGATTAAATTCCAATCCAATCTTGCCAATTTGATCAAATTTCGAAATTGCTGGCTTTTAATGGGTTGATTGGATCTCAAGGAAAGAATAAAATCAATCTTTGCAATTAATTTTAATTTTGTACTTTATTTTTAAATTTAATTTGCATTTAAATGAATAAATTACAAATTAAATAGAAAAATAAATCAAAAATTCGTGGCATTGGGCTTGGATATTCCTAATTGTATGAGGAATAAGTTTGGATGAAGAAAAAGCAAGCCCATTTGCAAAAAATTTGATTTTTAGAAGTATCTCCCTTTGTGCATTCTTTCAAAATTGCCCAACTTGTGAATGGTGTAACTTGCTCAATTTTCCACATTTTTGAGTGTTCTTGGACTCTTTGGAAAGCTCTAAGAGTCCTCTAACCAACCCTTTTGGTCTCATCTCAATTGAAGTTTCCATGCTCAATATATCCTCAAAACAAAAAGTTGACTTTTTGTTGACTTTGAGAATGACCTCTAATGTTTTGAGCTATACCTCTCAAATGAAGCATTTTGTGGACATTCTTGTGAGACATGAAGTTGTAGAGAATTGAATTTCCTTCAAAATGAGCTTTGGTGGAAACGAAAGTATGAGAAAGTTATGATTAGTCAAAGTTCTTGACTTTTCACCTAAACCCTAATTTAGAAAGTTTGACTTCGAGCAAATCTTAAGTTTTCTTGATGAATCATGATCAACCCTTGATCAAATGATGAATGTAACTTCAAAATGAGGATGTTGACCAAAATTATGAAGTTTGACCTGTATGTTGACCACAGCTTGACTTTTTGTCCAATACAATTGATTTTCAACCATCTGAGCAATTGTCTGAGGAAACTTGACTTGTAAGGCTTGAAACTTGACATGGAGAATCTTTGAAACATATGAGGAGGCATGAAGACCACTGGAGATGTTGGAAGTCCATCTTGATCTGAGAGATACCAAACCCTAGCTTGGGTTGATTGTCTAGGAGAGAGTTTGTCTGGTCAACCTTCGTGAACTCGAGTATGGGTGTATGAAATATCTTGAGAAGATGGAGGGCAAATTTTGTGGTATGACACCTATACCTCATGCAAGCCTTAAACGTAGGCTCATTGTGTGATTTGTTTGTGTGTTCCAAACATGACATCATGACATCATTTGCATTGCATATCATCTCTAACTATTTCAAGGACCTAGGAATTTATCTTTGCTCGCTTTGTAGGATTATGGCTTCTAGAAAGACTATCCTAATCAACTTCATGGGTTTACCTTCTCAACTCAAAGAATTGGTTTCGTAAATTCCGATCATGCCCGCTCACTAAGAGACATGGTTATCTACTTGATTTGGTTACCTCCTGCTATGAAGAAGATATGATGCATGTCCTATTCCAGCTCTTTGATCCAAAACACCATTGCTTTACATTTCCGATTATCGCTGGTTCCTACTTTGAAGAGTTCTCTGCTACTGGGATACCTATTCTTGACCAAATGTCATTCACCGTCTAGAAAAAGTTCCTAGGTACGAAGACATCGCATCAGCATTACACCTAAAGCGCTCAAACATTGAAGCCAATTGGGAAACCAGAAGTGGAGTTAGGGGTTTACTTTCTAAGTTTCTGATAAAGAAAGCCCGAGAATTCCTCAAAGCTATGAGTTTCCATGCATTCGAAGACATCTTGGCCTTGCTAATTTATGGTTTGGTTCTATTCCCTAATTCGGATCAATTCATTGATGTGAACGCTATCAAGATTTTCCTTACCCGCAATCCAGTGCCTACTTTACTTGGAGACATCCTACATTCTCTCCACACTCGTACTATCAAAAGAAAAGGAACTCTCATGTGTTGTGTACTGCTATTTCTAGGTGGTTTATTTCGCATCTTCCTCCATCGCCTTGAAGAATGAACAAAGGTTGAGATGGTCTCAAAGATTAATGTCACTCTCTCATTCGGATATCCGCTGGTGTCTTTTCTCTCAAAAGGACTTCACATTCATCGAAAGGCCAGGAGAATTCCTAATGTACCACTCCCAAGATAAGAGGAGGTATCACCTACAATCCTTCTCTAGCTCTACGCCGCTTGGTTATGCTCAAGAGATGGTCCTCATGATATGCTTCTCCAAGATATTGTGTTCGACTATAATCACGATCTCCGCATCACCGACGAAGGTTTATACACGCCGGGCATGGTAAAGAAGACCGATACCAAGACTTTGGGGCACCGTAACTCCATTCCTTGGGAACCTTACCTCAAATGGGTGCGAGCTCGAGCTCAAAACTTCATGATGCCATTCACACTGCTCTACCAAGAATTATGGAACTCGTTGCTATAGGTGACGCACTTATACTATTCATCATCCCGACATGCCTACCGATTTCAAGACTGAAGAGATCCCGGATTCAAAGAAGAAAGGGATACATTCGAAGCTCAGTGCTATGCACGCGAGAAGAAGGTACTAGAGTTGACCAAGCTACTTCACGAGGAGCGCAACATCAACGCCTACCTCGGCACCAAGAGGAAGCGCCCATGGGAGACCTAGAGCTTTAGGATTTTTTGTTCTTTTGTTTTATTTTTCCGAACTATTTCTTGTACTCAAAAGAAAAGAAAATAAAGAGAATAAAAGTAACTAATAAAGTTTGTTCATTGCTTGTTTAACAAATTTAAATTCCTAGAGGTCCTTGAAAACATTGCATCGCGTTCGCATAAACATTGCATAGCATAGCATAACATTGCATCACAGTACATCAAGATCGGCTCGATTTTCTCGCTATTTATTTTAGCAGACTGGCTCTTGAACAGACTGTCAAAGATCTCCAAGTTCAGAATGCTCAGTTCTAGGAGATGTTCACCAGCTTGGTCCAAGGCCAAGAGGATCTGAAGAAGCTTGTCAGTAAGAAGAAGAAGGTCATTGGTCTTCTCAACATGGGTAGACGTTTCAAAGGTGGTCCTAAAGTAGTCAGCCGGATAGAACTCTCTGAAGGAAGTATCAAGAAAGAAGGGAGTACCAAGGGTGATGAAGATGACCAGCGTGAGCCCAAGAAAGAGAAAGAGGATCGCTCTGACCATAGCCAGTACTCTGATGAAGATGACAAGTACAAGCAACTTGAAGACCGCCTGAATGCTGTGGAAAACCTGAAAATGTCCGGGTTGAATTTTGATGATCTGAGTCTTGTTCCTGGTGTGGTGATTCCTCCCAAGTTCAAAGTACCTACCTTTCCCAAGTATGATGGCATGTCTTGCCCTAAGCTGCATTTGAAGTCCTATGTTCAGAAAATCAACCCCCACACTGATGACAGAAGGTTGTGGATGCATTATTTTCAAGAGAGTTTGTCCGAAACTTAGTTGGAGTGGTACTATCAGCTAGAGAATGACCGTATCCGTTCTTGGAGTGACTTAGCATATGCTTTCATGAGTACAATGCTGAATTGGCACCCACTCGCATGGATTTACAAAGCATGTCTATGGGTCGTGACGAGAAGTTCAAGGAGTATGCTCAGAAATGGAGAGATCTAGCAGGCAGAATTCAGCCATCCTTGTCCAATAGGGAGTTGGTTGATATGTTCATGGAACACCGACAGCCCATTCTTCAATCATCCGATTGAAACTCCCCGCCGGATTCACCGAAATGACATCGATCACGAGCGCATTGAAGCTGGTATCAAGAGTGGAAAAATTCAGGTGGATTCATCTTCAAATGCTGCAAAGAGATCTTTTGGTGGTAAGAAGGAAGCTAATGTGGTATGGTCGAAAAGCCGAGCCAAGACCAACCGCTCAACTGTGGGGCGCAGTGATTCCAATCCTACATCAAGACAACCTCCCAGACAACGCGTAGTCGAACGCGCCACGAAGACAAGCTTTAAGATGAACATGCCATTGTCGCAAGCCTTGCAACACATGTTGAAAGCAGAGTTGATTACCTTGAGGGAGCCTCCTCGAATGTCAACACCTCTCCGAGATACAATCCTAATGCTAAGTGTGTTACCACTCCAACAGCAGACACTATTAATCGACAACCGCTGGGCTTTGAAGAACAAAATTCAAGACATGATTGAAGCTAAGCGATTGAATTTGATCCTCCCGCTGAGACCGAATGTGATCAACGCCCTATGCCTAATCATGACAAGAGTTCCAATGTTGTTGGTGAAGATACTTATGTCTTCAACATAGATGACTTGACCATTCCTCCGATGATCAAGAAGAATTTGCTGTGCTGTCAACCTGTGATGCCCGAGAATTGTCGGTGCCCATCTCGCTACCGATGGTTGTGCTTGGTTGAGAAGACGTGTTCAATGCATGATGGACAACCGTGAGATACTATTTCTAAAACCACCTGTGCAGAAGCTGTGTGAAGAGATGTCTAAGTTGAAGATTGACGATGCGAATGAAGCTACACCACCTGTGTAGGATACCTTGGGGCAGCCAAGTGGAAAGTATGATTACATGGTGAAATACACTGTTCCTGATAGCTACAAGATTCCTATTGAAGATGTTAAGGCAACCGGATGGGGTGACGATTTCCCAGAAGACTATGTTGATGTTAACACGATAAGGATTTCCTCTGCTGATCCTGTGCCTAGAGTGGCACCTCTCATCATTACTTCTCCAAGGCCAGTTCCGTATTCCTCTGACAAGGCTATTCCTTGGAATTATGGGGCTGATGTTTACCATCATGGTGTCAAACAAGACCCTCTGACTATTGAGGACCTTACAATTGAAGCTACCATTCCTAACATTGACAACATCACCGGATCCAGTAAGGTGACCAGAACCGGAAGAGTGTTCTCTCCAGACATCTCTCCTCCAAAAGACACTGCGACTCCAACAGATTCCGCCTATTCAATCCCTTCCCAAGCTAGAGGGAAAGAACTAGTAACTCATCCCGCTCAACCGTATACCAAAGGAAGTTGTCAAGACACCTCCAAACAAGAAATGGAGGAAATTCAAGATTATCAAGAAGAGTGACTACAATGTTGTGGAATGCCTAGACAAACTCCGCCCAAGATCTCCATGCTTGCTCGCTTCAGGTTCGAGGCTCATGCCAAAGCCTTGGTGAAGTTTTCAAGAATGCTCATATTCCGCAAGACACTACTACCGATCACTCAAGTTTGTATTGCTAGCCCTGGCTGCCAACAACGGCCTAGGCTCGATATTGATTTGACTCGCCGAAGGAAACACAACAAAGCCTTACACATCTCTTGAATGCAAGGGCATTACTCGTCCCATGTTTTAGTGGATCCTGCTCGCCTCAATATCCTTCCAAGACCGCTTTGATCGGTTTGATGTCGAAGGGTGGTTCTCGAGACCCGCTGACATTATTGTGAGAGCTTTTGATGGTTCTAAGCGAACAAGATTGAGAGCTCATTCTCACAAAGTCGGCTCCTGCACTTTTGATTGTACTTTCTTTGTCATGGACATCCGTCCAAATTACTCTTGCCTACTTGGACGCCTTGATACACGGGCAGGTACTCTACTTTGCATCGAAATCAAGTACCCGTGAAGGGAAGGTTGTTACAGTGTGGTGAGGAGGAATACATGGTCACCATCTACAATCATTCCGATACCTTGAGATGGAAGGAGAATTTTTGAGACTCGTCAAGCTTTTGAAACAATACCCGTAGTCATGCCTCGCCGACTCTCCCGCCCCGGTTACACAAGCTCCGCCTAGGATGGCCTCTCTCAAGGATGCTCAAACCAGTGAAGAAGGAGGTAGTGCTATTTGGGGACAACTCCCGATCTTCCTTTCAACCGACAAGACCGGGTTTAGGCTTCACCATCAAGGGTCGAAGATGATACGCCGCGAACGTGCCGCCAACTTCCTTTCCGCGATCGCCGAGTGGAATCCATGCTATAGAAGACGACTTACAACGACTTCGACATCGCAAGTGGATCTTCCCAACTCCGCATAAAGGGCTCAGAATTGGAAGATCAAGACGCCATACCAATCTCCTTTAGCCAGAGTAATTGCTCTTGTTTTGTTTTGCTTTTCGATTTCTTTATGTTTTGAACAATAAACTCTAAAGCCTAGTGCCTTACCCGGCATCATGGCTCGTTTATGAGGGTTATTATCTCGTCGCTTATGATTTTCATTCAATAAATTCGTTGGACTTTTGCATTCAATTGTTTTTTCTTTCTTTACTTTATCACCCCTTCAAAGAGCTATGTGTTTTTACACACACCCACGTGATACACCGCGTAATCACTCCGAATCTCTAATAACAAATGCTATTGCTAAATATGACTTCAATAACTGATCTACCTAGTCAAGACGAAAGCGAGGAAGATTGTGAAGTGCCGTGGAGAACTTGATGATCAAGCAAAAGAAGAGCGAGTTATACAACCACACCAAGAGCAGTCGAGGTTGTGAATTTGGGTACCGACGAAGATGTAAAAGAGATCAAGATAGGAGCGGGTCTTGAGAACAGTGTCAAGGAAAGATTGATTCAGATGCTACGAGACTATATTGAGATTTTCTCTTGGTCATATGAAGACATGCCTGGTTTAGACATTGATATTGTGGTACACCGATTGCCAACGAAAGAAGGTTTTCTCCAAAGGAAATGTATGTCTGGCGTGATGCGCCCCGAGATGTCAGAGAAAATCAAAGCCGAAGTCATGAAACAATTCAACGTCGGCTTCCTAGCTGTTACTTCTTATCCACAATGAGTTGCAAACGTGGTGCCCGTGCCAAAGAAGGATGGCAAAGTACGGATGTGTGTGGATTACAGAGATCTGAACAAAGCGAGTCCGAAAGACGATTTTCCACTCCCTCATATTGATGTTCTGGTTGACAACACCGCCCAACATAAGGTTTTCTCCTTCATGGATGGTTTCTCCTACATAATCGATCAAAATGGCTCTCAAGACATGGAGAAGACTACTTTGTTACATGGGGTACTTTCGCTACAAAGTTATGCTCGGGTCAAGAATGCAAAGCGCCACTTATCAGCGTGCCATGGTGGCACTATTTCATGACATGATCCATCACGAGATAGAGGTCTACGTCGACGATATGATAGCTCGATCCCAGACTGAAGAAGAACACCTCGATCATTTGTAGAAGTTGTTTGACAAATTAAAGAAGTACAAGTTGAGACTTAACCCTAACAAGTGCACTTTTGGAGTCAGATCCGGTAAACTCCTAGGGTTTGTTGTCAGCAATAGAGGTATTGAAGTTGACCCCGCCAAGGTTAAAGCTATACAAGAAATGCCAGCTCCCCGCACCGAGAAGGAAGTCAGAGATTTCTTGGGACGTTTGAACTACATTGCGTATTCATTGCACATCTAATCGCTACTGTGGAGCCAATCTTCAAGTTGTCAAGAAAGATCAAGTAGTGGAATGGAACGACGATTGCTGATCGCTTTGACAAAATCAAGGAGTACCCAGTAATCCTCCTATCCCGATGCCGCCTACCAAAGGAAGACCTCTTATCATGTACTGACAAGATTAGAGAATTCAATGGGGGTGTGTGGGCAACATGACGAGTCTGGTCGAAAAGAGATGCAATATACTACCTTAGCAAAAGTTTACCGATCGTGAAACAAGATACTCACATGAGAAAACTTGTAAATTGGTCGTCACGACTAAGACAAAGATATGTTGACTCACACTACCTTATTGATTTCCAAGATGGATCCGATAAAATACATCTTTGAGAAACCACTCTCCTAAGAATAGCAAGATGGCAAATGATCTTGACCGAATATGACATCCAAGACACTTCTCATAAATCGATCAAAGGAAGTGTAGTAGCCGATCACTTGGCTCATCAAGTCAGATGACTATCGCCTATGCGCTCGAATTTCCGCACGTAAGATGTTTTACTAGTTACAGATCACAAGAGCCAGACCGTGACGAAGGACCTGAACAAGGATCCCGATGGACCATGGTCTTTGATGGAGCCTCAAACGCACTTGGCAATGGCATTGGCGCCATCATTACATCTCCTACAGGCGGACACACGCCATTCACCGCCAGACTTTGCTTCAGTGTTACGAACAACATGGCTGAATACGAAGCGTGCATCATGGGTATTAAGGCTGCTATTGACCTAAGAATCAAGTTCTTACAAGTGTATGGAGACTCAGCTTTAGTGATCACCGACATAAGCAGTGACACAAAGCATCCGAATCTCATTGCATATCAAGAGCATGTTCTGAGCTTGATCCCTTACTTCGAAGAGATTGTTTTTGATCACATTCCACAAGAAGAAAATCAGTTGGCAGACGCGTTGGCTACTATGTCATCCATGTTCAAGGTTAGATGGGACAACGAGGCTCCCTAGATCATCATTGAGAAGTTTGACGAACCAGCATACTATCATGAGCTTGATACAGAAGAGAAACCTTGGTACTACGATGTGAAGAGGTATCTTAAAACTCACGTGATCCCAGGGGCAAATGGACTCCCACCTACGAGGGACCATTTGTAGTCAAGACAGTATTTTCTGGCGGAGCTATGATACTTAGCACCATGGATGGCGAAGACTTCCCACACCCTGTGAACGCAGACATAGTCAAAAAATACTACGCATAAACGAGACCCGCTAGGTCGACTGACCTAGGCAAAAATAAGGGCATCCTGGCGAACCAAAAGGGTTCGGGCAAAAGTTAAGGATATATACAAAAGATGTACACCCGGCAAGTCGAAACCCAAAAGGCGGTTTGGGCAAAAAGGGTATCCCAGAGACTAAAACCCGAAAGGGCGCCTAGGCAAAAGTTAGATTCAAGCGCACGACTATGTCTCATCCAGATCACCTATCTTCAGACTACTCTCAGCATCCAGGATTCAAATGGCGAAGAACAATTCACTCACTTTCTACTGACAGCAGAGAGATGAGATAGTTGAAATATATGAGTACTAGCATAGTTGGAACTTAACGAGATTGCTTCCGCATAGCTCTTTACTCTTCTTGTGTATAAACTATTTGGCCATACGCCACCTTCCAAATAAATGCAGACATACAAAAGTACTTACTACGGGCACTAGGAATTGAGATGACGACGAAGGTCACCAACATGTTCCCCTGCAGAGTACAAATCCCCACAGAGTCATTGCTCACCAAAAGCATTCCCTCGCAGAACGTAACCCCCGCAGAGGTGTCACTCACTAAACCTCTCCCAGCAGAGTATATGTTAATCCACGAGCAGTAATTCCACTCATCAGTCTCCAGGCTGTAACACTTTATCCCCAGCCGAGGTATCTATCATCAACAGAATATCTCTCAACAGTTCCCCTTTTCTCCAGCAGCAGTGTCCAGACCTGGAACTTGGTCAGATAGTGCATCGGAGGAAACCTACACTTTCTATTCCCCCAGTCAGAGATTCCAACGGGCCCCAACCCGGTCTCTCAGTAACCGTCAAACGCTCTCCAGTGAGATCTACGCTCAACATCCCCAGTAGAGCGCCTTCTAATTCTTCCCAACAAGGTCTACATACAAGACCCCCCAACGGATTTCCTCCCGGACTCTCCCCAGCCGGGTCTATGCATGAGACCTCCAGTGACGAGTTTCTCAATCTTTACCCTCCTCAATGGTAGCTAGGCCCGAGACTTGGTCAGATAGTACATCGGAGGAAAACTACATTTCCCACTTTCCAACAGAGGGCTCCCCGGTGCCATCATCCCCAAGGGTTTGAACACGAGGTTCCCAAAGAAGCCTCATTTCAAGATTCCCAATGAGTGATTTTCCAACTCCCACCATCCCCAAGAGGGTCTACATACGTGATCCTCAATAAACATCTTCATCGTTATTCCCCAATGCAGATCCTGACTTGAAACTTGGTCATAGTGCATCGGAGGAATCAAAGTCACCTATTCTTATTCTTAGTCAAGATTTCCATGGTTTCATCCTCAAGCGTAGATCGAATCTCAAGTAACATCCGCATCTTCTTCAAGATGGATATGTTTTGAAATACCACGACATCTACCATTCATACATAATTCATGCATACGTCATTCATACACATTGTCATGCATCATACTTTGCATAAGACTAACAAATATTCTATCAAAGTTTCTCTTGTTTTCTCCAAAACAGGTGGAAATCGCTCGACGCAAGGTGTCCAGATTAAGCCCCGAATCTCGACGGAAAACTATCTCGAAGACCACCCCACCTCGGCCACAGTCCAGATTAAGCCCGAATCTCGACGGGAAAACTATCTGAAAGACCACCCCTAGCTGTCCTCCGACAACAGGTCCAGGATTAAGCCCCGAATCTCAACGGGAAAACTATCCCGAATGACCGCACTCGTTGTCCTCCGACAACGGATCCAGGATTAATACCCGAAGCCGGACGGGAAACCCTATCCGAATGATCACAAATTATCCTCCGATAACAGGCATGGATCAACACCCGATGCACAACAGGGAAGCTATCCACATTTTTGCCAACTACTATTCCTCGTAGTAATCAAAGACGAAGACCTATTCGACTCTTTATTATCAACAAAGAACTATAGAGTCTAGCGACGACTCGCCATTGATGGCATCTTAAGCCCATCTCCGACTACTTGTCAACACTTCTCCACGTTCAGAATGCTGCATATTTGGTTAAAAACCAATACGAACCAATAACTCCATTCAAAAGGCGAGTACTAAGTCTAGCGTACGACTTTCTCCGGATGGCATCTCAAGCCCATCTCCTATATTTCCAGAAATGACTACAAAGCCTAGCGTACGGCTCACTCCCCAAAGATCAACCTTTCCAGATGGCATCTTAAGCCCATCACCACAATTCCCATGTCAAGAACCTCGAGTCTAGCGACGACTCATTCCCCAAAAATCTCCACTTCTCCAAATGGCATCCGAAGCCCATTCCGATCGTCCAACAAATGAGTGCAAATTTTGTGTATTGAGTGTTCAATCATCTTCTACCTCCGTGTCACGAAGACAAAGCGGTCAATCTAACCTTCCAAAGACAAGAAGATTGAACAGGCTTGTCATACCCCAAAATTTGCCCTCCATCTTCTCAAGATATTTCATACATCCATACTCAAGGATTCCTCAAGAGTCGACTGCACAAACTCTCTCCTGACAATCAACCTGTGCTAGGTTTGGTGATTCTCGATCAAGATGGACTTCCAACATCTCCGGCCTTCATGCCTCCTCATATACTTCAAAGATTCTCCATGTCAAGTTTCAAGCCTTACAAGTCAAGTTTCCTCAAACAATTGCTCGATGGTCGAAAATCAATCAGATTGGACAAAAGTCAATCGTGTTCAACATACAAACAAACTTCATAATTTTGGTCAACATCCTCATTTTGAAGTTACATTCATCATTTGATCAAGGGTTGATCATGATTCATCAAGAAAACTCAAGATTTGCACAAAAGTCAAACTTTCCAAATTAGGGTTTCTAGGTGAAAAGTCAACTGAACTTTGACCGATCATAACTTTCTCATACTTTCTCGTAAATTTTTCCACCACCTCTTGTTTTGAAGGAAATTCAATTCTCTACAACTTCATGTCTCACAAGAATGTCCAAAAATGCTTCATTTGAGAGGTATGGGCCAAAACATTACAGGTCATTCTCAAAGTCAACAAAAAGTCAACTTTTTGTTTTGAGGATATATCGAGCATGGAAACTTCAATTGAGATGAGACAAAAGGGTTGGTTAGAGGACTCTTAGATCTTCCAAAAGTCCAAGAACACTAAAAATGTGGTTATCTACTTTCTTTGATTTTTGCATTTGGTTATCCCGCTTGTCTTGATCAATTCTAATGCTTTTATCATGATCACAAGATGCCTGGGTTCGATCCGGTAATCGTTTTGGTTTTAAACGTAATCGTGATAATACCATTACTAGGGCTTTTCGATCGTGAGTTTCAACCGGCCCAGACAGCCGATTCACCAAAACTAATACCACCAATGGATCTGTGGAGGTCCGATTTAGGTGGACAAGGTCTTCTTTTCTTTGTATTCGCTATTTTGCAGTGTTCCAAGAATCTCCTCGGAGAAGACGACCGAGCTAGGGTCTGCCGTTGACTCATCCGAGACCGGGTGGGCGTGGCAACATGGAGCATTCTCGACTGCTCGCTTATAAGCACCGGGTCCACCGGTCGATCGTGTTTTGACTTCGTAAATCCAAGACACGCTGCATACTTATAATCCAATGCTTCCATATTTCAAACACAAGAGCCACTTGGCTGCTTGGTAAGCATGCATGGATTTCTCAATGGTCACTGTGTTCGAACCGATCAGACCATATTGTTTTTCCTTTTGCAAATTAACTCTTATTTTCATAATTCCTTTTAATATTTCCATGCAATTTTAATCTTTTCATAATTTTAGTTATGCATTAAAACGTCATCAAAAATTATTTTCCTTTTTACATTATTCTCATAAAATCTTTATTTAATTTATAAAATTAAAAAACATAATTTTGCATGCATATTTAATTTAATTGTTAATTTATCATTTAATTAGCCTTTAATTGCATTTTAATTACTAAATTGCATCCAAAAAATCCCAAAAATATATTTTAGCATATTAATACTATTTCCAGCATGTCATATTTTTCTCATATAAAAATTTGCATTTTTACTAACATTTTCCTCTTATTTCGATTTATCTCAGATTTCCAATTTTCTTATTCTTTCACAGTGTTATTCCGCTTTGACAATTTTCTTTATCGCTTTATTTTTCCCAATAATGTAACTGCTCATGGGATGTAATAGTTTAAATTAGGATTTTCTTTTCCGCAAGTTTAAATTATGTATCTGCCTCAAAGCCATGTAATAGCGTAGGATTTACTTTCCGCACCTTTATATTTCCGCCTTTACTTTCCAGACTTATATTATGTAATCGCCTAAAGCCATGTAATAGCGTAGGACATTTACTTTCCGCATTTTACTTTTCGCATTTAATTTCCGCACCCTATAAACCGCTAGTAATTAGGCGTATGGCAAGACTAAAATTGACATAGGTCACTCTTAACTCCAAGATAAAATACCAAATCAACACACTTTTTCACACATGCACCCTTAATTAGGTAATTCTCTCTGCCTTTACGAATTCAAATGGTCAAGTCCCTCGAACGTAGAGGTATTCTAGCACCGTTGCCCTCAAAACAAATCATCATAGTGTTGCACCCCAAAATTTGCACTCCTATATCAATTTTATCCGCTTAGGCTTCACGCTCATCTCGCATACGTCCCATCGTGTCATTGGCATTAAACAACTATTCATTCATCGACACGCTCCATTAGGTCATTGCATTAAATAAATATTCATGCATTGCACATGCATCATTTCGTTGTATTTAAGTTGACCAAAAGTCAGTTTAAATTGACGTTTGCATCGTTTTATAGTTATAAAATACCCGATATTTCACTTCATTCATTTTTATCTCCTTACCTATTTACTGTGTCATTTTAAGTTGATTATATGTCGATGATATCAATATTTCGATTTTACAAACAGACTGCTAAAAGCAATTCGACACTGTGCGGAAAATTAGCGGGAAAAATATTTCAAACTTTCGCCTCTTACTCACTGCTTTATGAATCTACGTGTCACGTAGATCATGAAAATGTGATCTCTCTAATTTTTCAATACATTTCGAAGTTTTGTTTTTAACCGTAAGTGTTTTAAAATCAGGTATTTTTTATTATCGTTTTATTTCAATTTTAATTATGTCGATAATTTTTTCTTTAATCTATGAAACCCGTGATTTATTTTAATATGTTTATTTTATTTTTTCGGATATTTTATTGTCCAAATTTTTATCATTTTAACAATTTTAAGTGTCCAATTTTCACCTCCAAAAATCAAATAAAATGTTGTTGGATAGATTTGTTTTAATCTATTGGGCTTTTGGGTCCAATTCATCAAAAGGGTATTTTGCCATTTTTAAAATTGCCAAACCCTAATATTTGGGTATATATGTATGTTATGTCATTGATTAAGGGGAGCCAAATTTAAAACGGAAAGAGAGGCGAAACAGAGGAACAAAACACGCTTCCTTCTTCAATAGCCTTCCATTTCAACCACTCCTCTCAGATCCTACTTCAACTTCCGCAGCCTACAACCCACGCCTGTGACCTCCATCTCACCATACCCCATCGCCACACACCGCCTTCCATTCCATCTTCATTACACCATCACCGACAACTCGCCGTAATACTTCTCTTTTACTCCCGCACCTCCATCAATCTCCACCACCGCTTTCTCAAACAACCGCGCTACACCCTCAGATTTCCTCACCGCTTATACCATCCTTCATCGCCCTTCACCCCTTCAATCGCCACCTACTGCCCCTCCATTTCCTTCTCCACCCACCGCCAACCCCGCCGTAACAACCTCCGCTCAACCTCATCTTCTCCGCTTACACTCTCTTCCTCACTGTGTTCCTTCGTCATACTCTTCTTCCTCCATCCGCCTCGCTCAAACCCCCGCCACAATCTCGCGATTTACTCCGGCCCATCCTCTTCCGTCGCCGCAACCACCACCATCCAAAGAACGTTTACTTTCAAACGCCCAAAGATCTCTGCTCAAGAACATACTCGCCAAGCAATCTCTCCGCCAGAGCTCGCCCAACACGCTCAACACTTGCTTGTTCGGGCTCAATAACATATCATGGTTTCCATACGATTTCAACATTTAGGTAATTTTCGTTACCTTTTGATTTGATAAACTCAATTATTGTCGAATTCGTGATGAATAGTTGTTACAAACTTGATTTGAAATTGTATGTTGATACAACTGCCTCGTGAATATATCGTTAAATTGTTGATGTTATGTCACAAATTGTTGTCATATGTCGTTAGAATGATCACTTTTAGTTTTGTCTAATAGATGATGGTTATTGTTTGTAATCGATCAATGAGGTTTGTGTCTGCTTGTGTAGAGTTTTCTTGTGTTAAGTGGAATAATCAATTTTGGGTGATAGAATCTTTGCTAGTGGCTACATGTTTTGTAAGTTGTCGGTGGAAATTTAAAATTTGGTTTGTTTGTGTTAAATCATGTCAAACTTTTGCTAATGTTATGCAAATTGTGATAAAGTTCATTTGTGATACCATGCTTAGCTCGTGTTATGAACCAAGGATGTTGCTTAGCTCGCTTATGATATGGAAGTTGTCCATTTGCTTCATGTAAGAATCGGATGAGGAATTTGACGTCATTGTATTATGTCTTGTTATCAATACGCCTTGGTACTAATTTAGCGTTAAGGTCTTAGTGATAAAATTATGTTGAAAATACTTGCATTAGTGTCATTCTTGAGTTGAGTTTAAATTGGTGTCATGCTTGTTTAAGTTCATTTGAAGGAGCTATTAACATGGTTTGGACGTGAGTTGATTGTGAATATTGGAAATGAATTTGGTTGTGGAGTTTGCTTATCATTTCTTTAAATCCTTGAGCATGATTGAAACGAATTTCCTTAAGCATCATTAAGTTTGCAAAGTTGCTGCCCGGTTTGGTAAGTGGTTGAAGATACACAAGTTAATTGATGGTCCGGGTTAATTGAGTTTGTCTTAACACTTGTTTATGCTTGCCTTTGAGTTTGTGGGGTTTTGATCGATATTTTGAGTGTTTCTTAAGATAATGAAGTTGCTGTCCGTTATTGGTTCATATGGTTTAAATGTGTTTAGAATTCAATTTTCATGTTTCGACCTTGTAGTGAATAATAGCATGGGTTTATGTGATTTTTATTTCATTTATGAATAGCAATACTTGAATGTTCAACCGTTTGGTTCTTGAATCGTCCATACACATCATTACAATTTTGATTTATTTCGAGTTGAATTCTAAGGATGAGTATTCTATTATTGTGCTTCCCGCTTATGCTAAGTACTTGTTTGAGATGTTTGTATTGAGCATGAGGTGAGAAGTTGCTGCCCGTTTTGGTAAGTGGTTGAAATATACTAGTTGGTTAATAATCCGTGGTTGATTGAGTTTATCTTGACACTTGTTCGTGTTTGCCTTCGAGTTTATGCGATTTTTGATCGATATCCTGAGCATATTTGTGATTATGTGGTTGCTGCCCGAATTAGTTTTGTTGTTTTAAGCATGCTGAGCTTGAATTTTCATGTCTTAAACTTGATAGAGTAATAACATGAACCATTGTCATTTGTTTTCATTTTCGAATTGATAATCATGAATAATTGTTGTGTTTACTCAATATTGAATGAAGTTAGAACGAAATGCCATGTGGAATTGAATATTGATTTAAGCTTTCGATTATTTAAATGTATTCATGTTAGATTCATGTTAACTTCATTCAATTTTATAACCTTGTTCACCAATACATGTTCTAATTATCGCATTTCCATTTCATTTACTTTTCATCCCACTTATGCTACTAACGAGTTTGCTACTTGTGAAGATCTTCAAGGATTATTCAAAACACCCACTTCCAATTAGTGCATCCATACTTGCTTTAGCAATCAAAATATTGGATTACTACTTTTATTTAGCACTTAGTATTATTTAGTAATATATAGTTAAGGTTGTAAATATATATATATATAGTACTTAGTATTATTATTATTTTTATTTTATATTTAGTATTGTAAATATAATTATATAGTATTTATATTTTATATTGTATATATAATTATATAGTATTTCTATTTTATATTTAGTATTGCATATATAATTATATAGTATTTCTATTTCATATTTAGCATTGTAAATACAATTATACTATTTTTATTCATATACTTTATTCGGTTTAATTTGTAAACAAAATACATACTTAAAGCATTGCAACATTCTCCGTGATAGTTTTTGTTTGTATTTTGAGTGATGTAGGGATCTTCATTTGGTACCCATCCGATGCATCAAGCCTTATCTGACCTTGAAGACTACATGGAGCTCAATTCTTGCACCAAAGCAAAGCTATTCAATTATTCAAATTAATTCGATTTGGTTGTATATATTCCGCCATGAACATGTACCTCCACTCTCGCATAGGTTGTAATTCCTTGTGTGTTCTAATTATCATTTAATTATGCGTTTATCATATTAGAACACATAGCCTCCTCTTGGGCTCCTCATCAAGGAACAGGTAAACATACACAATGCACACCACACATTCATAGTTTGGTCCTCGGCTTTTCTACAATGACAACTATTCGATCGATTGTTCCAATCGTCGCTTAGAATACTAGTGTCACGCTAGTTCCACTTTTAGGAGCATACATAAAGCCACCTTGTATGGGCTCGCTTGTTTTCCTAAAACACTTTCAAATCAAAAATAATTAATTGAACTTGTTTTCTTTCGAAAATCAATTTTTTCTACCAAAACAAAAAAAACATAGTGCTATGGTATTTAATTAAATTGTTAGAGGTTAGCCCGACGATTTAATTAAAATGTAAAGTATTTGGGCCATTAGAGGGTAACCCAATGACTTAAATACTTTATTCCATACACTTGAACATTTAAAACACTTTCATATTAAATTAATTAATTGAATTTGTTTTCTTTAAATCAATTTTTTCTACAAAACAAAAAAAACAAAAACATAGTGATATGGTATTTAATTAAATTGTTAGAGGTTCTCGACGATTTAATTAAAATGTAAAGTATTTGGGCCATTAGAGGGTAACCCAATGACTTAAATACTTTATTCCATAACACTTAATAAAAGTGAACTTTGTTTCACCTCACTTCTTTTCATAACAAAGATTTTTGGATGAGAGATGATCGGTTGACCTCAATCACCAATCTCGAGTATCGAATCGTTAGAGGATATCCAACGTTTTGATACTTGTCATCCGCAACCAAACCCCTAAAACACTTTCAAATTAAATTAATTAATTGAATTTGTTTTCAAAATCAATTTTTCTACAAAAACAAAAAAACATAGTGTTATGGTACTTAATTAAATTGTTAGAGGTTCGCCCAACGATTTAATTAAAATGTAAAGTATTTGGGCCATTAGAGGGTAACCCAATGACTTAAATATTTTATTCCATAACACTTAATAAAAGTGAACTTTGTTTCACCTCACTTCTTTTCATAACAAAGATTTTGATGAGAGAAGATCGTTGACCTCAATCACCAATCTCGAGTATCGAATCGTTAGAGGGTATCCCAACGCTTTGGTACTTGTCATCTACCATTAAAATCAATTCAACCCATTCAAATCCTTTTTCGCCATACGCGATTATCAAAATTAAAAACATTTTCAATTAAAATCAATACAACCAATTCAAACATTTTCAACAAGAACTACGGAGTTTTGACTTTCCCATTGCACGAGGGAATACGAGGCACGCTGTTTCAAACCGTGTCAAACTCAAAATAATAACAAACAAACCTGCTTTCTTTTCTTATTTACAATTTAGAAATTAGCGATCACACACACAAACACATTTTGAACTAAATGGGTCCCATCGAGTACGATGGACGTAAGAGGTGCTAATACCTTCCTCTTGCGTAACCGACTCCTAATCCATGCTTTTTGGTCTTGTAGACCGCTTTATCCGATTTTTGTGGGTTTTATCTATATTTCCGCTCTTTCTAGAACAAATAAAATTAGGTGGCGATTTCATTGTTTTGAAAATTCATTTTAAATGATTTTTGAAAATCGAGTTTGCTTGGCGACTTAATCGGGACTTTTTCAAATCTTTTTGACTAAGCGAGTCAACCCTAGTTTAGTTCTTCGATGTTTGTGTGTTTGTTTATCGCTTTCTTTATGCTTATCTATTGTTTATTTGCTTATTTTCTCTATGCTTTATATATTAACTGTTGATATATTATTGTGATGGGAATTCATGGGCATTGTTACATAGATAAGCCCACTACCTGTGCTTCTAGGTCACCTTTAGGAATAGGGGTCATGAGCTAGGTCCACTTGACTCCATTGTCTTGTTGGCCCAAAGCGAAGACCGCTTAGAGTTGGTTGTTTTAGGAGGTTGTCGTTGCCGAAACAGACAACAATCTTTGGACAAATGACCTATAACTCTAAGTTTGTTCATATTATCCAAACCTAGACCGACCGCTCAAATAATGGATTTCGAGCATCCTTTAAGAGCCGTTTCTTGGGGTATACTTTTACAAATACTATCGCCATGTAGGCCTCTCGCATGATGATAATATTTGTTAAAAGGGGATCTGAGACTCCGAGAAACATTTAGCAAAAAACAATTAGAACCACCTTGTTCGGGATTATTGGGTAGAAAACCTAGAGCTATCCTATTGTAGGAGCCCACCTAAATAAGTTGTTCTAATTACCAATATCATCCCTGATTTACATCTCTGTGAACCTGTTATTATCATCATGTTGCATTCCATTTGCATCAATCATCTCAAAAGAGTTTATTTCTGTTATCATCCATGCATCATCATGCATTTCATGCATTTCAACCAGAGGACTTATTTCAACTTGGCTTCTTATTCAGAATCTCAAGACTGCAAGACTGATTTCCTGACATCATCGTCATCATGGATCAACTTCAGGCAAGTGTGGCTGCGATGAATACTCATATAGATACCCAGATGGATCAATTCATGGAGATTATCCAAAACCTCGCCCTTGGACAAGAAGAGTTAAAACAAGTTGTTCAGAGGTCCAAAGTCGTTACTACTGATCATGTTAATCCACCAGGTGTTAATCTTAACCACATGGAGGTCCTTTCAGATCAAAATGTTAGAAACACTGTTCAAATGCATGTCAATGGAACTCCTCACTGTGATGACATCTCCGAGTCTTCGTTTGACACCTTCAGATTTTCGATTGAAGAAACTGAGTCTGAGAAAAAGCTTCACCTCCTCGAGAAAAGGATGAACGCTATTGAGGGTCGTGATTCCCTTGGTTTAGATGCTCTTAGTTTGTGCTTGGTCCCTGGTATCAAAATTCCTGCAAAGTTCAAGGTCCCCAAGTTTGAGAAGTATAAGGGTAGTTTTGTCCGATTACTCACGCCAAAGCCTATTGCAATAAGATGGCTCCCTGCGGAAAATGACAAGCTCCTCATGCACTTTTTCAAGATAGCCTCTGGAGCATCTCGAGTGGTACACTCACTTGAACGAACTCACATCCAAAATTGAAAGGTTTCAAGCTTTGTCAATCACTACGACTATAATAGGGACATGGCTCCCACCGTAATTCAACTTCAAGGTTTAACTCGTAAGATCAAGAATCTTTCAAATGCGCAAAGATGGAGAGAATTAGTTGCTAGAGTTCAACCTCCTCTTTTGGAACGAGAACTCATTGAGATGTTCTCCGACACCTTGCAGGGTCCCTATCTAATTGTTGGATGTACTTCTACATTTTCACACCTGGTTGTTGTAGGGGAACGAATTGAGCGTGGTCTCAAGATGGGTAACATTCAGGATGTTGCTATTGCTTCTGAATTTCCAGAGCGAATTAATGAAGAGGCAAGTATAATTTTCGAGGACGAGGAAGAAGTTCCTGTTTATCCTCCATTTCAGATTCCTAATCAAGTGACAAAAACTACTTCTGATCAGTGTGCTCCACAAATTTGTGTCTGAATCGCCTATCAAACACCTGCTCAAGATGCTCCCCCCAGCAGTAACGCCATCGACAACAAACGATCAACAAAATCACAACACCGAGGTGGGAAGAATGATAAGGCCAAGAAAATGCATGATCCAATCCCTATGCCTCATCGTGAGTTGCTCTCTCACCTACTCCAATATTCTTGGTGGAGTTAAAGGAGCTGGACGCCTCCTTTCCGTATCCTTGGGATATGATCCCGATGCCAACTGTGAGTTCCATTCGGGCACCGCCATACAATTGAAGGATGTAATCTTTTCAAAGGCACGATTCAAACTCATTGATTCCAAAGCAATCACATTCACCCGCAGGGCCTACGATCAATTGAACTCTCTTTGACTCGAACGCCACGATTACAAAGTGCATCTTCTGAAGCAAGAAATCCATACGGAGACCAGTCTCCTCAACATGGAGATTTCTAGTTTTATCTTGCATGCTCATTTGTAATTTTTCTTGTTTTGTTCAGTATTTTCTTGTATGCAAAATTTGCTTATTTCGGAATATTAATCATAATGCATTGAATATGTTTGTCTTGAACTGATCCATTCGCTTTCACTCTTAAATGTTTTTATATGCTTTTTGATATCCAACTCTTATTAATAAAGCAACACCTCTATAGGGAGGATGACGAACAATTTACTAAGAATCTCAAATGTTATGCTTTCGAGTAAAAACCCTGCTAACGATGTACAGGCCTTGTTTCAAATTCCCAAACACCGGAGATATAAAGGAGTGAAACCTTCGTTAACCCCTTTTGAGCCTCGAAGTAGGAGTTTCTTTTCTATTCAGAAAAAACCCTCATTTTTTAACCTGGGGCAGGGTAGTGTTCAGTTAATCTGATCGAGCGGTCAAAACTCATCAAGAGTGCGCATCCAAGGATACAACAATGGTTACCTTTCAAAAGGTTGAGGAAGGTCAAAGCCGCAATGGTCAATCTTTGTCTATCAACAATGTGCATCGAAAGAGGTTGAAACCGTAATGGTTATCTTGCACATCGCTGAAATCAATGATGATGATACCATAATTTTCATCTCTCATCCGCTAAGGATTCAAGCCACAATCACCTCCAATCAAACAAAGATGGAAGATCACACGACTTGTTCAAAAGAAAGAAAAAAAATGGTGACAAAAAGCCCGCTAAGTCGAAACTTCATAATAAGTCGCTTAGGCAAAAATGGCAAAAGAAAAGAAAAAAAGGGATTACAAGACAAAATAAAATCCTTACAAGAATAAGGTCGTGATCGACACAAAAGTAAAAGGTGAGTGATCGTCGTGTCCAAGAAACCTCAGTGGTTCCTCAACCGCATCATAAACTTCTCTCAAGAGATGAATGCTCACATCAAGTTATCTCGAACATAGGAATGGAGAACATCACGAGAATGGGACGGCACCAAATATTTTGAGCCTAAAAATCTTTTTCTAAAACCCGTGAAGGCACTCACGCTACAACCCTCGAAAGTCCTAATTGAAGCATGGGTTAATTCGAAAGCGTAATCATATAAGAATACGGAATCGACTCCTAGGAGGTGCTAAACATTTGAGTTGGTATCACTCAATCTTTTACAAAAATTGATGTTTCGACATCCTTTCAATAAAAGTTACTTTAACTTCAAGACAAACATGAACTTTGCATTAGAATTATCATTCAGAGAATAATATATTCTTTGCATATGGATAAGTGCTTAAACATCAAGTGAGCTTTCATATCGAGCATCGACGGATAATTTGATTGTCCCGACTGACATATTGCTCCAAGTATCTATTTGAGCACAAAGCACCTTGAGTTGAGAAGTAAGGTTGTGAAGTAGCCTACTTTCCATATGTGAATTAACCACCCCGAGTAGGTGATATCTTCAAAGTGCGGTCAATCTGGGGCATTTATGTCGAGATTCGAAGAATCTCTCAAAGGGCTGAGTAATCAAGGGCATTCATCCGAGCAAGGTTGAAACCCTCATTACCTTTGGTGAGTCAAGGGCAATATTTCCAAGTTTATAATATTGGGGTAGATTATCTTGATGATACACATCTCAGGAAGCTTTCTCGAGGCTATTTTTTCAAAGTCCCTAAAGACTGGGGCAAAACATTATGCAGGGGCATTCGCCCACCTCATAAGTAATCAGGTCAAGTCCAGGCGCAAGCTAAACAACCGTTGAGTGTGAATGGCATGTCAGGAAGTCAGGATCATCATCCCAGATGAATGTCAATCTCTAAGAGTTACTTCCCCAGTGATGTTGATCATTGAAAGAGGATACTTCTATTCTACAATCCTTTGCTCAATCCGCATCATCATCTCTTGACCAAGACCGATGTTTTATTTTCAATCCATGGAGGGTTGATGTTTCTAGAACTCACAATTGCCTATAGTCCCAGTCGAAATATTAAAACATGCATCACTGCATTGCATAACATCCCCGGAAAAAAAAAAACGCGTAGCATTTCCATTGATATGGAGCATTACGCTAAAAATAATAATCTCAAACATGCATCATTGCATTGCATAACATCTCAAAAAGGCGAGTATTTCCATTGATATGGAGCATTACGCTAAAAATAATAATCTAAAACATGCATCATTGCATTGCATAGCATCCAAAATGCGTAGTATTTCCATTGATATGAGTATTACGCTAAAAATAATAGTCTCAAACATGCATCCAAGCATAAGCCGATTAAAGTGTTTCTCGAGAACCTTTATGCCTCCAAGAGAAAGTTTATCCATAAAAATCCCCATGTGGTATTCCCAAATGTAGTTCCTCAAGAAATTCTTCTTGTTGTTGTTATCTCCATTTTTGACCCCGTGTCGGTCTCCTCAATCGCTCAATTCAATTCAATTACCAAGCGCCTTACTTTTGCAAATTTTTATTTTGGTATTCTTACCTATGTTTGCCTCTATCGTTAGAGTGTGAGTAAGAGTCTGTGTCTAACCTTTCTTGCTTCTCAATTATTTGAGTATCCATACTTGTGTGTGGTAATTCATATAATTGCCACCTTGAAGAATTACACCCCGCCCCCCGAGGGATATTGTATTTCTTGCATATTCAAGAAACTTTCAAAGTCCAACGTAGCTCAGCAATCCTTGCTGTAGTCTCTTTGGTTGGCCTCTTTCCCGTGAATTTGTCTTCGATCGACGTTTTTACCATTCCATATATTTTCTCCCCAGGAGTCTCGCTCCAATGGTCTCCTTCTTGTGTGTGTCTAATATCTTTACCGACATATACTTCGTCTGCTCATTTTTGATCATGATGCAACTTATCAAGTATGCTGCTCCAAAGATCTATGAGTTCTTACCTTTCTCGATCGCAAGCAACTTATTGAAGTGTGCTCGCTCCAAAGGTTTGTCTGGTTTCGCTTTTGATCTCATGATGCAACTTATGAAGTATGCTGCTCCAAAGATCTACCGTTCTCATTTTTGATCCGCAAGCAACTTATGAAGTATGCTGCTCCAAAGATCTATGAGTTCTTACCTTCTCGATCTCAAGCAACTTATTGAAGTATGCTCGCTCCAAAGGTCCGTCTGCTCGCTTTTTGATCTCGATGCAACTTATTGAAGTATGCTGCTCCAAAGATCTACCGTTTCATTTTGATCCGGGCAACTTATTGAAGTATGCTGCTCCAAAGATCTATGAGTTCTTACCTTTCTCGATCCGCAAGCAACTTATGAAGTATGCTGCTCCAAAGGTCCGATTGGTTTCGCTTTTTGATCCGCCAAGCAACTTATGAAGTATGCTGCTCCAAAGATCTATGAGTTCTTACCTTTCCGATCCGCAAGCAACTTATTGAAGTATGCTCGCTCCAAAGGTCCGATTGGTTGCTTTTGATCTGCGATGCAACTTATCAAGTATGCGCTGCTCCAAAGATCTACCGTTCTCATTTTTGATCTCAAGCAACTTATGAAGTATGCTGCTCCAAAGATCTATGAGTTCTTACCTTTCGATCCAAGCAACTTATTTAAGTATGCTCGCTCCAAAGATCCGTCTGTTCTCATTTTTGATTCAAGGGCCGCTTATTCAAGCCGTATTCGTGCTAAAGATCTATGTTTGAGTTCGCGCTTCTCCTTATTCTAAGTCCTCCTTGACCGAAACTTTTCTCCCGAACCTTACCGATGCCAAGAACATCAGATGTCTCAACTTCCCGATCACCGATCGATGTCTTCCCAGAACCTTACCGCTGTAGCAACTTTGCTAATCTTGTTTCACCCGATCACCGATCGATGCTTCCAGAACCTTACTGTAGCAACTTTGCTAATTTTCTTTCCAATCACCGATTGGATCCCCAGAACCCTACCGACGTTATGGATCTTGCTACTTTTTGGTTTCCTTGACCTCACCGACGATAATGACCTCACTATGGCTTTCTTTTCCAATCACCGATCAGATACCCCTAACTTACCGATGTCACCACTTTGATATCATTACAACCGAAAGTTAGTAAATTTGCCATAATTTCTTTCCAAATACTTATTTCCTCGCCGACCACCGACGATAATGACTTCACTATGGCTTTCTTTTCCAATCACCGATTGTGTTCCCCAGAACCTTACCGACGCCGCCATTTTGATATCATTTTCATTCTAATCACCGATTGACTCAGAACCAAGAACTACATCAAGTCGAGCCTTTTTACCAACAATTATTTTTCAAAACTTGGTCGCCACCAAGAACCTTGCCGTCGAGTCGCCAAGTTTTAAATATTCATCATTCTCTCCTTGAGGAAATCTTTGGGAATATCATACCATTATCCGCCAAAGCTTGTTAGGAGGCTTCCAAAACAAAAATATTTTACTTGTTCTTTTTAGGGTTATTTAAATATTTAATCTTCTTTACCTTGAAAGTTCAAAAGGCTAGGGCCAATTTCACTTTCGTGTTTAAGATGATTAAATAGGCAAATGTTGCACCCCAAAATTTGCACTCCTATATCAATTTTATCCGCTTAGCTTCACGCTCATCTCGCATACGTCCATCGTGTCATTGGCATTAAACATCATTCATTCATCGACACGCCCATTAGGTCATTGATTAAATACTATTCATGCATTGCACATGCATCATTTCGTTGTATTTAAGTTGACCAAAAGTCGTTTAAATTGACGTTGCATCGCTTTATAGTTATAAAATACCCGATATTTCACTTCATTCATTTTATCTCCTTACCGCTTATCGTGTCATTTTAAGTTGATTATATGTCGATGATATCAATATTTCGATTTTACAAACAGATCGCTAAAAGCAATTCGACACGTATGAAAATTAGCGGAAAATATTTCAAACTTTCGCCTATCATCGCTTTATGAATCTACGTGTCACGTAGATCATGAAAATGTGATCTCTCTAATTTTTCAATACATTTCGAAGTTTTGTTTTTAACCGTAAGTGTTTTAAAATCAGGTATTTTTTATTATCGTTTTATTTCAATTTTAATTATGTCGATAATTTTTTCTTTAATCTATGAAACCCGTGATTTATTTTAATATGTTTATTTTATTTTTTCGGATATTTTATTGTCCAAATTTTTATCATTTTAACAATTTTAAGTGTCCAATTTTCACCTCCAAAAAATCAAAATAAAATGTTGTTGGATAGATTTGTTTTTAATCTATTGGGCTTTTGGGTCCAATTCATCAAAAGGGTATGTTTGCCATTTTTAAAAATTGCCAAACCCTAATATTTGGGTATATATGTGTATGTTATGTCATTGATTAAGGGGGAGCCAAATTTAAAAAACGGAAAGAGAGGCGGAAACAGAGGAACAAAACACAGCTTCCTTCTTCAATAGCCTTCCATTCTAAACCACTCCCTCTGTATCCTACTTCAACTTCCGCAGCTACAACCCACGCTGTGACCTCCATCTCACCATACCCCATTGCCGCTCACACACCGTCTTCCATTCCATCTTCATTACAGTCATCACCGACAACTCGCCGTAATACTTCTCTGTCTTTACTCCCGCCTGCATTCTCCATCAATCTCCACCACCGCTTCTCTCAAACAACCGCCACACCCTCAGATTTCTCACCGCTTATACCATCCTTCATCGTCCCTTCACCCCTTCAATCGTCACCTACTCGCCCCTCCATTTCCTTCTGCTCCTACCCACCGCCAACCCCGCCAGAACAACCTCCGCTCTAACCTCATCTTCTCCGCCACACTCTCTTCCTCTGTGTTCCCTTCATCATACTCTTCTTCCTCCATCCGCCTCGCTCAAACCCCCGCCAATCTCCGCGATTTACTCCGCCTCCATCCTCTTTCCGTCGCCGCAACCACCACCATCCAAAGAACGTTTACTTTCAAACGCCAAAGATCTCGTTTCAAAGAACATACTGCTCAGAATCTCTCCGCCGTAGCTCGCCCAACACGCTCAACACTTGCTTGTTCATCAATAACATATCATGGTTTCCATACGATTTCAACATTTAGGTAATTTTCGTTACCTTTGATTTGATAAACCTAATTATTGTCGAATTCGTGATGAATAGTTGTTACAAACTTGATTTGAAATTGTATGTTGATACAACTGTCTGTGAATATATCGTTAAATTGTTGATGTTATGTCACAAATTGTTGTCATATGTCATAGAATGATCACTTTAGTTTTGTCTAATAGATGATGGTTATTGTTTGTAATCGATCAATGAGGTTTGTGTCTGCTTGTGTAGAGTTTTCTTGTGTTAAGTGGAATAATCAATTTTGGGTGATAGAATCTTTGCTAGTGGCTACATGTTTTGTAAGTTGTCGTGTGGAAATTTAAAATTTGGTTTGTTTGTGTTAAATCATGTCAAACTTTGCTAATGTTATGCAAATTGTGATAAAGTTCATTTGTGATACCATGCTTAGCTCGTGTTAAGTGAACCAAGGATGTTGCTTAGCTCGGCTTATGATATGGAAGTTGTCCATTTGCTTCATGTAAGAATCGGATGAGGAATTTGACGTCATTGTATTATGTCTTGTTATCAATACTGCTCTTGGTACTAATTTAGCGTTAAGGTCTTAGTGATAAAATTATGTTGAAAATACTTGCATTAGTGTCATTCTTGAGTTGAGTTTAAATTGGTGTCATGCTTGTTTAAGTTCATTTGAAGGAGCTATTAACATGGTTTGGACGTGAGTTGATTGTGAATATTGGAAAATGAATTTGGTTGTGGAGTTTGCTTATCATTTCTTTAAATCCTTGAGCATGATTGAAACGAATTTCCTTAAGCATCATTAAGTTTGCAAAGTTGCTGCCCGGTTTGGTAAGTGGTTGAAGATACACAAGTTAATTGATGGTCCGGAGTTAATTGAGTTTGTCTTAACACTTGTTTGCGTTTGCCTTTGAGTTTGTGGGGTTTTGATCGATATTTTGAGTGTTTCTTAAGATAATGAAGTTGCTGTCCGGTTATTGGTTCATATGGTTTAAATGTGTTTAGAATTCAATTTTCATGTTTCGACCTTGTAGTGAATAATAGCATGGGTTTATGTGATTTTTATTTCATTTATGAATAGCAATACTTGAATGTTCAACCGCTTGTTCTTGAATCGCCCATACACATCATTACAATTTTGATTTATTTCGAGTTGAATTCTAAGGATGAGTATTCTATTATTGTGCTTCCGCTTATGCTAAGTACTTGTTTGAGATGTTTGTATTGAGCATGAGGTGAGAAGTTGCTGCCCGTTTTGGTAAGTGGTTGAAATATACTAGTTGGTTAATAATCCGTGGTTGATTGAGTTTATCTTGACACTTGTTCGTGTTTGCCTTCGAGTTTATGCGATTTTTGATCGATATCCGAGCATATTTGTGATTATGTGGTTGCTGCCCGAATTAGTTTTTGTTGTTTTAAGCATGCGCTGAGCTTGAATTTTCATGTCTTAAACTTGATAGAGTAATAACATGAACCATTGTCATTTGTTTTCATTTTCGAATTGATAATCATGAATAATTGTTGTGTTTACTCAATATTGAATGAAGTTAGAACGAAATGCCATGTGGAATTGAATATTGATTTAAGCTTTCGATTATTTAAATGTATTCATGTTAGATTCATGTTAACTTCATTCAATTTTATAACCTTGTTCACCAATACATGTTCTAATTATCGCATTTCCATTTCATTTACTTTTCATCCCACTTATGCTACTAACGAGTTTGCTACTTGTGAAGATCTTCAAGGATTATTCAAAACACCCACTTCCAATTAGTGCATCCATACTTGCTTTAGCAATCAAAATATTGGATTACTACTTTTATTTAGCACTTAGTATTATTTAGTAATATATAGTTAAGGTTGTAAATATATATATATAGTACTTAGTATTATTATTATTTTTATTTTATATTTAGTATTGTAAATATAATTATATAGTATTTATATTTTATATTGTATATATAATTATATAGTATTTCTATTTTATATTTAGTATTGCATATATAATTATATAGTATTTCTATTTCATATTTAGCATTGTAAATACAATTATACTATTTTTATTCATATACTTTATTCGGTTTAATTTGTAAACAAAATACATACTTAAAGCATTGCAACATTCTCGTGATAGTTTTTGTTTGTATTTTGAGTGATGTGGATCTTCATTTGGTACCCATCCGATGCATCAAGCCTTATCTCGACCTTGAAGACTACTTGAGCTCAATTCTGCACCAAAGCAAAGCTATTCAATTATTCAAATTAATTCGATTTGGTTGTATATATATTCCCGCTCATGAACATGTACCTCCACTCTCGCATAGGTTGTAATTCCTTGTGTGTTCTAATTATCATTTAATTATGCGTTTATCATATTAGAACACATAGCCTCCTCTTGGGCTCCTCATCAAGGAACAGGTAAACATACACAATGCACACCTGCACACATTCATAGTTTGGTCCTGGGCTTTTCTACAGCGACAACTATTCGATCGATTGTTCCAATCGGTCGTTTAGAATACTAGTGTCACGCTAGTTCCACTTTTAGGAGCATACATAAAGCCACCTTGTATGGGCTCGCTTGTTTTCCTAAAACACTTTCAAATCAAAAATAATTAATTGAACTTGTTTTCTTTCGAAAATCAATTTTTTCTACCAAAACAAAAAAAACATAGTGCTATGGTATTTAATTAAATTGTTAGAGGTTAGCCCGACGATTTAATTAAAATGTAAAGTATTTGGGCCATTAGAGGGTAACCCAATGACTTAAATACTTTATTCCATACACTTGAACATTTAAAACACTTTCATATTAAATTAATTAATTGAATTTGTTTTCTTTAAATCAATTTTTTCTACAAAACAAAAAAAACAAAAACATAGTGATATGGTATTTAATTAAATTGTTAGAGGTTCGCCCGACGATTTAATTAAAATGTAAAGTATTTGGGCCATTAGAGGGTAACCCAATGACTTAAATACTTTATTCCATAACACTTAATAAAAGTGAACTTTGTTTCACCTCACTTCTTTTCATAACAAAGATTTTTGGATGAGAGATGATCGGTTGACCTCAATCACCAATCTCGAGTATCGAATCGTTAGAGGATATCCCAACGTTTTGATACTTGTCATCCGCAACCAAACCCCTAAAACACTTTCAAATTAAATTAATTAATTGAATTTGTTTTCAAAATCAATTTTTCTACAAAACCAAAAAAACATAGTGTTATGGTACTTAATTAAATTGTTAGAGGTTCGCCCAACGATTTAATTAAAATGTAAAGTATTTGGGCCATTAGAGGGTAACCCAATGACTTAAATATTTTATTCCATAACACTTAATAAAAAGTGAACTTTGTTTCACCTTACTTCTTTTCATAACAAAGATTTTTGGATGAGAGAAGATCGGTTGACCTCAATCACCAATCTCGAGTATCGAATCGTTAGAGGGTATCCCAACGTTTTGGTACTTGTCATCTACCATTAAAATCAATTCAACCCATTCAAATCCTTTTTCGCTCATACGCGATTATCAAAATTAAAAACATTTTCAATTAAAATCAATACAACCAATTCAAACATTTTCAACAAGAACTACGGAGTTTTGACTTTCCCATTGCACGAGGGAATACGTGAGGCACGCTGTTTCAAAACCGTGTCAAACTCAAAATAATAACAAACAAACTGCTTTTTCTTTCTTATTTACAATTTAGAAATTAGCGATCACACACACAAACACATTTTGAACTAAATGGGTCCCATCGAGTAATGATGGACGAAGAGGTGCTAATACCTTCCTCTTGTAACCGATTCCTAATCCATGCTTTTGGTCTGTAGACCGCCTTATCCGATTTTTGTGGGTTTTATCTATATTTCCCCGTTCTTTCTAGAACAAATAAAATTAGGTGGCGATTTCATTGTTTTGAAAATTCATTTTAAATGATTTTTGAAAATCGAGTTGCTTCACATAGTCCCTTTGATACAAAGATCATAGACCCACGACGTCGCCTATGAATACATGATCTTGACCCTCGATTGTTGCCTACGAAAAATGATGATAGTCCCTTCGAATGTGCTAGGATACTTCCTACAAGTTGCCTTCTATGACCATCCGATGTCCCTTCGAATGTCCCGCTTACATCCAACGAATGGAGTTACCTACCAACTAATGGTATGGATAGCACTATTCTAAAGGAAACGTAAAAATACGAAAACGACCATTCTGAGTAGGTAATAAGACTTTTAGTTGCTTGCTCTATCAAAATGCTTTTCACACCACACTTCTTTTTTCCAAAGTTCAAACACTTTTCAAAACGAAACATTTCCGAACACTTTGTATACATTCCTACATGAATCATTACAAAGTCAAAGCGAAATGCCTTTTTTCAAAACATCTTTTCAAACACACAGAAAGCAATTTAAAAAGTGATCTAAGAGCAACTAAGAGCCCGTAGATAACTACGAATGGAAAGGGGTGCTAATACCTTCCCTTTTCATAACCATTCTCCCGTACTCAGAATCTAACGAAGGTCTTTTCTGTACTTTTTACCTTCCCTTAATTGGATAAAAGAAAAGTCGGTGGCGACTCTTGCTATCCGCACATTTGGATACAAAAATCCTACAAAGTCAGTTCACCGTATTACAATGACCCTCTTCGCCACAGTTGTAACAAGTTACCTTTCTTGCTCTGCACTCAGTAGTTACATGCCCAAACCTTCCACAATTGTTGCACTTCTTTGCATCATTCTTGCATTCATTAGCTCGATGCCCCATTTCACCACACTTGTAGCACTTTATAGGAGCGCTAGAATCTCCCCCACTAGGCTTCTTCCAACCACCGGATATCTGGTTATTCTTATCATAAGGTTTCCCACTATCCATCTGTTCCTTTCCTTTACGATCAACATGTCCTTGAGCGTTCATCTTAGTACTAGCAAGATCCTCTTCTAGAATCCTACTACAGTCTACTAAATCAGAAAACCTCCGGATGCGCTGATACCTGATACCCTGCTTGATCTCATCACGAAGACCATTCTCAAACTTGATACATTTGGAAAATTCTCCATTTGCATCGTTAGTATAATGAGCATAGTACTTCGCCAACTCAGTAAACTTTGAAGCATACTCACTTACAGACTTGTTGCCCTACTAGAGCTCTAGAAACTCAATCTCCTTCTTGCCCCGAATATCTTCAAGAAAGTACCTCCTCAGAAAAGCTCTCTTGAACACAGCCCAAGTCAATGCAATACCATCTTGCTCCATTTCAGTCCTAGTAGCAACCCACCAGTCATCAGCTTCCTCTGCCAACATGTGAGTACCATACCTCACCTTCAGTTATTCCGCACAGTCAATCACTCTAAAGATCCTCTCGATCTCCTTCAACCATCTCTGAGCACCTTCGGGATCATGAGTGCCTTTGAACAATGGAGGATTGTTCCTCTGAAAGTTTCCCAACTGCCTATCAGCACCAATACCTCCTCCCAGCTGATCCCCTCCAAGCACACCAGCTAACATTCCCAAGGCTTCAGCAATGGCAGCATCGTCTCTTCCGTTACCTCTTCCGGCCATTGTTCTGTAATATTACAAAACAATCACATCAGTACACAAGTATGGACAGTGTTACCTTACACTAGTCGCATACGAAAGGGATAAAGACTCTAAGACACGACCGACTATGCTCTGATACCACTATTGTAACACCCCTTCTAATTTACCCGCGATTTATATAATTTAATCAGAGTTTTAAACATAACA
The DNA here is from genome assembly GCA_021764765.1 of Vicia sativa. Lineage (NCBI taxonomy): Eukaryota > Viridiplantae > Streptophyta > Magnoliopsida > Fabales > Fabaceae > Vicia > Vicia sativa. The sequence goes on from CM038792.1 coordinate 277,298,590, forward strand.
TCAAGGGCGCCACAATTTTAATAATTCAAAAATAACAAAACAGTGAACATGCCTTTTACTGAAGAACTTATTAAATAAAGCAACACCAAGGATTATGTCTTATACAACGGAAATAACATAAGAATCCGGAATAATTCAAATCACAACTATTTCAAAACATAACCCAAAAGAAACCAGATTTAAATCCATAAAATTCCAAACGATCGTTCCCCAGTGTTACAACTACCAGAGCATGACACTGACACGCGGACTAACTACGTAGCACAACTCTATAAGCTGTCTTCACCAATTCCTGAGCAGCTATTCACTTCAATCTGAAATCATTAAAGTAAGGGTGAGATTTCATCAAGATTAAAATGCATTATACATTTGTTTAAAACAATAAAACAATCAATTCATTATTCCACCATTATTAACAGAATTAGAATATGATTCACAATTACAATTCACACATTCATTATGCATACAACAATAATCAATGCAATTATAACACTGGAAATCATCCTAACATGTTATAATTACATATGCAATGCATACTCAAATGCATGTGGTACCAAACATGAACCAAGTCCACACCCTGTTCCGCTTACACCTCAAAAAACAGCGTCAATCAATGATTCGCCCATACACCACTAGGTCAAGAATCTAGCCTCACCACTGTCATACCCCAAAATTTTCCCTCCTACTCCTCAAGACATTTCTCATGTATCCATACTCAAGGATTCCTCAAGGGTTGACCAGGCAAACTCTCTCCTACACAATCAACCCAAATTAGGGTTTGGCAATTCACAGATCAAGATGGGTTCTCAACACCTCCAATGATCCTCATGCCTCATCTTATGCTTCAAAGAATCTCCATGACAAGATTCAAGCCTCACAAGTCAACTTTCCTCAGACAATTGCTCAGATGGTTGAAAATCAGTTGTATTGGACAAAAAGTCAACTGTGGTCAACATACAGTCAAAACTTCTGATTTTTGGTCAACATCCTCATTTTGAAGTAATATTCATCATTTGATCAAGGGTTGATCATGATTCATCAAGAAAACTCAAGATTTGCTCAAAAGTCAAACTTTCCAAATTAGGGTTTTCTAGTGAAAAGTCAACTGAACTTTGACTGAGCATAACTTCTTCATACTTTATCAGAAATTTGTCCACCACCTCTCACTTTGAAGGAAATTCAATTCTCTACAACTTCATGTCTCACAAGCATGTTCAAAAAATGCTTCATTTTGAAGATATGGATCAAAATATTACAGGTCCTTTTCAAAGTCAACAAAAAGTCAACTTTTTGTTTTGAAGATTTATTGAGCATGGAAACTCCAATTGATATGAAACTAAAGAGGTTGTTTAGAGGACACTTAGATCTTTCTAAAAAGTCCAAGAAAACTCAAAAATGTGGAAAATTGAGCAAAATACACCTTGCACAAGTTGGGCATTTTGAAGAAGTGCACAAAGAGAAATACTTGTGAAAATCCAAAATTTTGCAAATGGGCCTAGTTTTTCTTCATTCAAACTTGTTCCTTAGACAATTTGGAACATCCAAGCCCAATGCCACGAATTTTAGCTTTATTTTTCTATTTAATTTGGATTTTATTCATTTAAATACAAATTAAATTAAAAAATAAGGTATAAAATCAAAATTAAATGCAAGATTGATTTTTCTCTCATGCTTGAGGTCCAAGTAACTCACACAAGTCGGCAAATTTCGAAATTTGCATAGATTTGGCAAGAATTTGATTGAAATTTGATCAAAGGAAGATTTGATTTCATACAAAATCAAATATTTTCTACATTCATTGATCATTATTTGCTCTTGAATTCGCACTCTAAATCCATCCACTATAAATGTACAATGCCTACACAACAAGAAAGAATGTAAAATTGCCTCAAGAACCCTATTCCAAACTCAAAAACCGTATTGCAAGCACGTGGCATCCCTAGTTCCAATTGATTCAATTGGTTTTAAGCATCCAAACACGCCCTTGACATCTCCTCAAGCATTCGCACCTTTACATCATTCAAAACATAAAGAATCACGAAATCAGCTTTGGTTTGTTCTTATATTTTCAAAATCGAATTCGCTTATCATGCATTTTAACATGTTTTGATGTTTGATTTGTGTTTAGTTTGAAGTTTGCAAGCTATCCGCAATCGAATTGCATTTTCATGGCCTCGAATCGAAATATGCCATGTCTAGGGTTTTCTCGTTCGAATTAGGACTCTCTAAATATGATAAATTGATGAAACCGATACCACCATCGTGTTCGTAATGGAATTTCTAATCGAACCATGGTCGAGATTTCATTTATATTGCTTGTGTTGATTTTTGATGTTTGCAGGGGCCTTAGCGTCGAGTTTGGCCGACGCAAAATTCCCATAAATTCAAACGAAGAAGATGATGTTCTTCGCGCGTGAATTTGAATTCCCAGGAGGCGATTTCGTTTAAAAACAATTCGTTGTATTTTCCTAACACGTGGACGCTCTAGCTCAGTTGGTCAAGGCACGTTGGTATGAAGGGAGGGTCACCGGTTCGAGTCCCAGCCATGACATTTATTTTTGCAAGTTAGAAAACTAACATATTTTCTTATATTTTTCTATTTTTATATTCTCTTTAATATTCTCCATGCATTTTAATTTATCTTTAATATTTTTTATCATGCATTTAAAAAATACCAAAAATATTTATTTTTTTGCATAATCATCAGAAAAATGTTTATTTAATTTTTAAAATTGAAATTATTATTTTTGCATGCATATTTAATTTAATTGTTAATTAATCATTTAAATGGCTTTTAATTGTTTTTTAAATCATCAAACCAACTCCAAAAATTACCAAAAATTTATTTTATCATATTTATGTCATTATTAACACAAAAAAAATTTCTCATTCAAAAATACTTGTTTTTACTAACATTTTCCTCTTACGCAATTTTCTTCCGTTTTCCGATTTTGCATCCGTTTCACGTGTTATACCGCTTTGACGATTTTATTGCTTTTCTTTTCCAATTATGTAATTGCTCATGGATGTAATAGTTTAATTAGGCTTTTATTTTCGCACTTTCAATTATGTATCGCCCAAAGCCATGTAATAGCGTGAGATATTTACTTTCCGCACTTTACATTTCCGCAATTTACTTTCCGCACCCTATAAACTGCTAGTAATTAGGCGTGTATGGCAAGATAAAATTGGACATAGCTCATTCTAATTTCAAGATAACATATCTGAATTTGACACACTCTTTTCACACACGCACCCCTTAGGGTAATTCTCTCTCGTTGCCTTTACGAATACAAATGGTCAAGTCCCTCGAACGTAGAGGTATTCTAGCACCGTTGCCTTCAAAAAGAATCATCATAGTCCCTTCGATACAAAGATCATAGACCAACGATGTCGCCACGAATACATGATCTTGACCTCGATTGTCGCCTACGGAAAATGATGATAGTCCCTTCGAATGTGCTAGGATACTTCCTACAAGTTGCCTTCTATGACCATCCGATGTCCCTTCGAATGTCCCGCTTACATCCAACGAATAGGGTTACCTACCAACTAATGGTATGGATAGCACTATTCTAAAGGAACGTAAAACAACACTAAAACGACCATTCTCGAGTAGGTAATAAGACTTTAGTTGCTTGCTCTATCAAAATACTTTTCACACCACACACTTTTGTCAAAGTTCAAACTTTTCGTAAACGAAACATTTAACACTTTGTATACATTCCTACATGAATCATTACAAAGTCAAAGCGAAATGCCTTTTCAAACAAATATCTTTTCAAACACACGTAAAGCAAATTTTAAGTGATCTAAGAGCAACTAAGAGCCCAGATAACTACGGATGGAAAGGGTGCTAATACCTTCCCTTTTCATAACCTTCTCCCTTACTCTAATCTAACGAAGGTCTTTTTCATACTTTTACCTTCCTTAATGGGATAAAAGAAAATTGTGGCGACTCTTGCTATCCGCGACATTTGCGATACAAAACCTCAAAGTCCTTCACCGTGTTACGTAATCGGGCGACTCTGGGAACACCCTAAAGAGAGAATGCCTTAAGGATTTCTAGATCACTTTACCGCTTTCTGTTTGATTTGTATGCTTTATCTTTAAGGGTTGCTTGGGTATTATATTATTGGGGTATCCTACACTCGGATCCAGGTTTCCTTTTAGGTAAGTAGCAATAGATCGTCGCGACTGTTAGGCGTATACTGAAATAGTCAACATGATGGCTACGTTAGTGTGACACTTTGGATGTCCTGATACTCTTCATTTCCAAGTTGAGGATAGTATTTGGCTTCTGCGCGTTGTCATCAGCACTAACTAAACTTTTAGAACCTTAATTGACCCATCTTGGCCATTAGAAAGTAGTGAGATGGCCGGCTTTGGTGTAGACCGAGGTTGGTTGATACTCGATGCTACGCTCATTAAGATCAGACTTTTGGGATATTTTCGGTCGACCACTTGGTAGTCGTATTGAAATAAATGCCTCCGAGAAAGATCAATGATATGAGATTCCTAGAACTCGGTTACTATTATAGGACAGGATGAACCAAGTCAAACTTTTGGTGGGTAATCACTTATACCTCATGCAAGCCTTAAACCTAGGCTAATTTTGTGACGTGTTTGTGTGTGCTAAACATGACATCATGACATCATTTGCATTGCATATCATCTCTAACTATTTCAAGGACCTAGGAATTTATCTTTGCTCTGTTTTGTAGGGATTATGGCTTCTAGAAAGACTATCTGAATCAACTTCATGGGTGTGCCTTCTCAACTCAAATAATTGGTTTCAGAAATTCCTGATCATGCTCAGTTTGTCAAAAGACATGGTTATCTACTTGACTTGGTTACCTCCGGTTTTGAAGAAGATATGATGCATGTTCTATTCCAATTCTTCGATCCGAAACACCATTGCTTTACATTTCCGGATTATCAGTTGGTTCCTACCTTAGAAGAGTTCTCTAAGTTACTTGGGATACCTATTCTTGACCAAATGCCATTCACCGGTATATAAAAGGTTCCTAGGTACGAAGACATCGCATCAGCTTTACACCTAAAGCGCTCAGACATTGAAGCCAATTGGGAAACTAGAGGCGGAGTTAAGGGTTTACTTGCCAAGTTACTAATAAAGAAAGCCCGAGAATTCCTCAAAGCTATGAGTTTACATGCATTCGAAGACATTGTGGCTTTGCTAGTCTATGGTTTGGTTCTATTTCCTAACTAGGATCAATTCATAGATGTGAACGCCATCAAGATATTCCTTACCCGTAATCCTGTGCCTACTTTACTTTGGAACATCCTACATTCTCTCCACACTCGTACTATAAAAAGACAAGGAACTCTCATGTGTTGTGTACCGTTACTTGCCAGGTGGTTTATTTCGCACCTTCCTCCATCAGTTTTGAAGAATGAACAAAGGTTGAGATGGTCTCAAAGACTAATGTCACTCTCTCATTCAGATATCCGTTGGTGTCTTTTCTCTCAAAAGGACTTCACATTCATTGAGCGTTGTGAAGAATTCCCTAATGTGCCACTCCTTGGTATAAGGGGAGGTATCACTTACAACCCTTCTTTAGCTCTACGTCAGTTTGGTTATGCTCGAAGAGATGGTCCTCATGATATGCTTCTCCAAGATATTGTGTTCGATTACAACCACGATCTCCAAAATTACCGACGAAGGTTCATACACGCTTGGGGCATGGTAAAGAAGACTGATACCAAGACATTGGGGCACCAAAACTCCATTCCTTGGGAACCTTACCTCAAATGGGTGCGAGCTCGAGCTCAAAACCTCATGATGCCATTCACGCCCGTGTTACCAGTAATTATGGAACTTGTTGCTATAGGTGACGTATCCTATACTATTCATCATCCTGACATGCCTACTAATTTTGAAGACTTGAAGAGATCTTGGATTCAGCTCAAAGAAGAAAGGGATATATTCAAAGCTCAGTGCTATGCAAGCGAGAAGAAGGTACTAGAGTTGACCAAGCTACTTCACGAGGAGCGGAACATTAACGCCTACCTCGGCACCAAGAGGAAGCGCCCATGGGAGACCTAGATTAGGATTTTTGTTTCTTTTGTTTTACTTTTTCGAACTATTTCTTGTACTCAAAAAAAATAATAATAATAAAAGTAACTAATAAAGTTTGTTCATGCTTGTTTAACAAATTTAAATTCTTAAGGTCCTTGAAAACATTGCATCGCATTTGCATAAACATTGCATAGCATAGCATAACATTGCATAACAGGTACATTGAAGATCGGTTTTCTCATTCTCTCGCTATTTATTTTAGCAGAAATGGATCTTGAACAGACTGTCAAAGATCTCCGTGCCTCGTAATGCTTAGTTCCAAGGGATGTTCACCAGCTTGGTCCAAGACCAAGAAGATCTGAAGAAGCTCATCAACAGAAAGAAGAGCGTCGTTAGTGTTCTCAACATGGGTAGACGTTACAAAGGTGGTTCTAAGGTGGTCAGCCAGATAGAATTCTCAGAAAGTGCCAAGACTGAGGGAAGTGTCAAGGGTCATGAAGAAGAGGATCAACGTGAGCCTGAGAAAGAAGAAGAGTATGAGAATGAGCAGTACTCTGATGAAGATGACAAGTTCAAGCAACTTGAAGACCGTCTCGAATGTCAGGAAAATCAAATGTCGTGGTGAATTTTGATGATCCGAGTCTTGTTCTGTGTGGTGATTCCTCCCAAGTTCAAAGTTCCCACTTTGCCAAGTATGATGGCATTTCTTGTCCAAAGTCGCATTTGAAGTCCTATGTTCGTAAGATCAACCCCTACATCGATGATGTAAAGTCAGGATGCATTATTTTCAAGAGAGTTTGTCCGAAACTCGCTTGGAATGGTATTATCGCCTAGAGAATGACCAGATCCGTATTTGGAGTGACTTAGCGATGCTTTCTACGCATAAGATGAGTATAATGTCGAATTGACACCCACTCGCATACAACTACAAAGCATGTCTATGGGTCATGATGAGAAGTTCAAAGAGTATGCTCGAAATGGAGAGATCTAGCAGGTAGTTCAACCACCCTTGTCCAATAGGGAGTTGGTTGATATGTTCACGGGACATTGTCGTCCATTCTTCAATCATCCGATTGGAAACTCTTCACCGGATTCACCGAAGTGATATTGACAAAGAACGATGAAGCTGGAATCAAGAGCGGAAAGATTCAGGTAGATTCATCATCAAATACTGCGAAGAGATCTTTTGGTGGTAAGAAAGAAGCCAATGCTGTGTATGATCAGAAAAGCCGAGCCAAGACCGACCGTGCTCAATCTGTGGGGGCAGTTGTGATCTCCAATCCTACATCAACAACCTCGTTGAAACAACGCTGAGCCGTAACGCCGCCACGAGACATTTACTTAAGATCAACATGCCATTGTCGCAAGCCTTGCAACACATGTTGAAAGCAGAGTTGATTACCTTGAGGGATCCTCCTTAGAACATCAATACCTCCTCTTTGAGATATAATCCTAACACTAAGTGTGCTTACCACTCCAACAGCCCAGGGCATAGTACTGATGATTGTTGGGCTCTAAAGAACAAGATTCAGGATATGATTGAAGCTAAAGAGATTGAGTTTGATCCTCCTACCGAGACTCCGAATGCGATTAACGCGCCTATGCCTGACCACGGCAAGAGTGCCAATGCTATTGACAAAACTGCTTATGTTTTCAACATAGATGACTTGACTATTCCTTTGATGACTATTAAGAAAAATTTGCTACAAGCCGGTGTCAATCCAGGATGCCCAGAGAACTGTCGTTGGTGCCCATCTGCGCCTGATGGTTGTGCTTGGTTGAGAAGATGCGTCCAGTGCATGATGGATAACCGTGAAGTGCTATTCTTGAAACCCCTTATGGAGAAGCTATTTGAAGATATGTCTAAACTGAAGATCGAAGATGTGAGCGAAGCTGAACCGTCTGTAAGGGATACCTTGGGGCAGCCAAGTGGAAGATTTGATTACATGGTGAAGTATACTGTTCCCGAAAGCTACAAGATTCCTATTAAAGATGTCAAAGTGACCAGATGGGGAGACGAGTTCCCAGAAGACTGTGCTGATATTAACACAATAAGGATTTCCTCGGCTGATCCTGTGCCTAGAGTGGCACCTCTCATTATTACTTCTCCAAGACCAGTTCCATATTCCTCTGACAAAGCTATACCTTGGAATTATGGATCTGATGTTTACCATCATGGTGTCAAGCAAGACCCTCTGACTATTGAGGACCTCACAGTTGAAGCTTTCATTCCTAACATTGACAACATCACAGGATCAAGTAAAGTGACCAGAACCGGAAGAGTGTTCTCTCCAGATATCTCTCCCCCAAAAGACACTGCGACTCCAGCTCGCATTCCAACTATCAAACCAGCTCCCAAGCCGAGGAAAGAACCAAGACTCATCCCGCCGCATGTATACCAAAGGAAGTTGCTGAGGATGCCTCCAAACAAGAAATGGAGGAAATTCTGAAGATTATCAAGAAAAGTGACTACAATGTTGTGTAACATGGGACAGATCATTCAAGATCTCCATGCTTGCTCGCTTCAGTGTTCGAGGCTCATGCCAAAGCCTTGGTGAAATTTCTAAAGAATGCTCACATACCGCAAGACACTACTACTGACCAATTTGAAGTTTGCATTGCTAGCCTGGCTGCCAACAACGGCCTAGGCTTCTCGATGTCGATTTGACTCGCCAAGGAAACACAACAAAGCCTTGCACGCTCTCTTGAATGCAAGGGCATTACACTGTCTCATGTCTTGGTGGATACCGGTTCTGCTCTGAATATCCTACCGAAAAGTGCTTTTGACCGACTTGATGTTGAAGGATTGGTCCTGAAGCCCAGTGACATTATTGTGAGAGCTTTTGACGGTTTTAAACGAAAAGATTGAGAGCTCATTCTGCCTCGCCAAAGTCGGTTCCCGCACTTTCGACTCCACTTTCTTTGTCATGGACATCCGCCCGCCTTACTCTTGCCTACTTGGACGCCCTTGGATACATGGGCAAAGGCCATACTCTACCTTGCATCGAAACCTAAGTACCCAAAGAAGGGAAGGTTGTTACAAGATGTGGTGAAGAGGAATATATGGTCACTATCGCAGAATTCGATACCTCGAGATGGAAGGTGAATTCTTTGAGACTCCCCGTCAAGCTTTAAACAATCCCTAGAGTCATACTTGTTGACTCTCCGCCACTCCCGGTTACACCGCCCTCCGCCTCTCCGAAAGATGCTCGTCGCAATGAAGAAGGAGGTAGTGCTATTTGGGTCAACTCCTCGATTTTCCTTTCAACCGACAAGACTAGTTTAGGCTTCACCATCAAGGGTCGAAGATGATACGCGAACGTGCCGCCAACTTCCTTTCCGTGACGCCGTAATGGAGTCCATGCTATAGAAGACTACGACAATGACTTCGACATCAAGAAATGGATCTTCCCAACTCCACAACGGACTCAAAGAATTGGAAGATCAAGACGCCATACCAATCTCCTTTAGACAGGAGTAATTGCTTTTGTTTTCTGTTTTGCTTTTTGTTTTTATGCTTTGAACAGTAAACTTTAAAGCCTAGTGTCTTGCCCGGGGCGTCATGGCTTGTTTGTGAGGGTTATTATCTGTCATTTGCATATCTTCATTCAATAAAATCGTTGGACTTTTGTGTTTGAATGTTGTTTTCTTTCTTTTACTTTATCACCCCTTCAAAAAGGCTATGTGTTCTTACACACACCCACGTGATATACTGCAGAATCACTCCGAATCTCGTTGATAACAGCTATGCTATTGCTAAATATGACTTTGATAATCCGATCTACCAAGTCAAAGACGAAGGTGAGGAAGATCGTGAAGTGCCAGGAGAACTTGTTAAACTCTTACAGCAAGAAGAACGAGTTATACAGCCACACAAAGTGTTAGTTGAGGTTGTGAATCTAGGTACTGATGAAGACAGAAAAGAGATCAAGATAGGAGCAGGTCTTGAGAATAGTGTTAAAGAAAGATTGGTTCAGATGTTACGAGACTATATTGAGGTTTTTGCTTGGTCATACGAAAACATGCCAGGGTTAGACATTGATATTGTGGTACACCGACTACCAACGAAAGAAGGTTTTCTCCCAGTGAAACAGAAGGTCCGTCGTATGCGTCCTGAGATGTCAGAGAAGATCAAAGCTGAAGTTATAAAGCAGTTCAATGTCGGTTTCCTAGCCGTTACTTCTTATCCACAGTGGGTTGCAAACGTGGTACCCGTACCAAAGAAGGATGGCAAAGTACGGATGTGTGTGGATTACAGAGATCTGAACAAAGCAAGTCCGAAAGACGATTTTCTGCTTCCTCATATTGATGTTCTGGTAGACAATACCGCCCAGCATAAGGTTTTCTCCTTCATGGATGGTTTCTCCGGTTACAATCAGATCAAAATGGCTCCTGAAGACATGGAGAAGACTACTTTTGTTACACAGTGGGGCACTTTCTGCTACAAAGTTATGCCGTTCGGATTGAAGAACGCAGGCGCCACTTATCAGCGTGCCATGGTGGAATTATTTCATGAGATGATTCATCACGGGATAGAGGTCTACATCGACGACATGATAGCTCGATCACAGACTGTAGAAGAGCATCTCGATCATTTGCAGAAACTGTTTGACAGGTTGAAGAAGTACAGACTGAGGCTGAATCCTAACAAGTGCACCTTTGGAGTCAGATCCGGTAAACTCTTAGGGTTTGTTGTCAATAATAGAGGTATTGAAGTTGACCCCGCCAAGGTTAAAGCTATACAAGAAATGCCAGCTCCCCGCACTGAGAAGGAAGTCAGAGGTTTCTTGGGACGATTGAACTACATTGCCAGATTCATTGCACATCTAACTGCTACTTGTGAGCCAATCTTCAAGCTATTGAAGAAAGATCAAATAGTGGAATGGAACAACGATTGCCAGATCGCTTTTGACAAAATCAAGGAGTACCTACAGAATCCTCCTATCCTGATGTCGTCTGCCAAAGGAAGACCTCTTATTATGTACTTAACAGTGTTAGAGAACTCAATGGGGTGTGTGTTGGGGCAACATGACGAGTCTGGTCGAAAAGAGTATGCAATATACTACCTTAGCAAAATGTTTACCGACTATGAAACAAGATACTCACAGCTCGAGAAAACTTGCAGCGCTTTGGCTTGGGCTGCTCGCCAACTAAGACAGTATATGTTGACTCACACTACCTTGTTGATTTCCAAGATGGATCTGATAAAATACATCTTTGAGAATCCAGCTCTCTCCGGAAGAATATCAAGATGGCAAATGATCTTGACCGAATATGACATCCTATATACTTCTCAGAAAGCGATCAAAGGAAGTGTAGTAGCCAATCATTTGGCTCATCAAGCCATAGATGACTATCAGTCTATGCACTTCGAGTTTCCAAACGAAGATGTTTTACTAGTTACTGATTGTGAAGAACCAGGACCAGACGAAGGACCTGAACAAGGATCCCAATGGACCATGGTTTTTGATGGAGCCTCAAACGCACTTGGCAATGGCATTGGCGCCATCATTACGTCTCCTACAGGCGGACACACGCCATTCACCGCCAGATTATGTTTCAGTTGTACTAACAATATGGCCGAATATGAAGCGTGCATCATGGGTATCAAAGCTGCTATTGACTTAAGAATCAAGTTCTTGCAAGTGTATGGAGACTCAGCTTTAGTGATCAGTCAGATTAAAGGCGAGTGGGATACGAAGCATCCGAATCTCATTCCATATCGAGAGCATGTTCTGAGTTTGATCCCCTACTTTGAAGAGATTACTTTCAATCATATTCCACGAGAAGAGAATCAGTTGGCAGACGCATTGGCTACTATGTCGTCTATGTTCAAGGTCAGATGGGACAACGAGGCTCCCCAGATCATCATTGAAAAGTTTGACGAACCAGCATACTATTGTGAACTCGATACAGAAGAGAGACCTTGGTTCTACGATGTGAAGAGGTATCTTGAGACTCAGGAATATCCTGCAGGGGCATCTGTCAATGATAAGAAGTTCTTGAGAAGGTTCGCATCCAAATTCTTCCTCAACAACGGCATCTTATACAAGCGCAACCACGACCTGTGTTTACTTCGCTGTGTAGAGCGGAAAACAGCAGAACGTATCATGGAAGAATTACACGAAGGCGCCTTTGGTACTCACTCCAGTGGGCATACTATGGCTAAGAAGATTCTGAGAACGGGTTACTATTGGTCCACCATGGAAGCTGATTGTCACCGATATGCTCGTTCTTGTCACAAATGTCAGATATATGCAGACAAAGTGCATGTACTCCGGTACCACTGAATGTTCTTACCGCCCCTTGGCCATTTGCAATGTGGGCATTGACATGATCGAGAAATCAAGCCCACCGCTCCAACGAACATCGCTTCATCCTTGTGGCAATTGATTACTTCACCAAGCGGTAGAAGCACTGCTCGCAGATCTCGTTACCAAGAATGTTGTGGCTCGATTTATCAAGCATAATCTTGTATGTCGGTATGGCACTCGAAAGGATTATCACGATAACGGTTCTAATCTCAACAATAAGATGATCACCGAACTCGCATGCGCTCAAGATCACGCATCACAATTCTTCTCCATATCGGCCTAAGATGAACGCGCAGTGGAAGCCGCCAATAAGAACATTAAGAAAATTATACGTAAGATGACAAAGGACTTACAAAGATTGGCATGAGATGTTACCATTTTCTTCATGGTTATCGACTACATCGCAAACGCCAATGTGGGCAACCCCTTCTCTCAGTGTACGGTATGGAAGCAGGCTTACCCATCGAGGTTCGGGATACCTCAACCGTAGTCCTCCAGACGCAGAATTAGGCAAGACGAATGGATCCGCACCGCCGACCTGCATCAACCCGAATGATGAGAAACGACTCGCATCCATCCGCCATGGACGTATCTAGCGTGTTGCATGATCGAGCATTTAACAAGAAAGTCAAGCACCAAGTATACCAAGTCGGGATCTAGTAGTCAAGCGATCATTCTTCCACAAGGTGATCCTAGGTGGACTCCCACCCATGAGGGACCATTTGTAGTCAAGACAGATTTTCCCATGAGCTATGATACTTAGCACCATGGATGGCGAAGACTTCCCACAGCCTGTGAACGCAGACATAGTCAAAAAATACTACGCATAAAAGAGACCTGCTAGGTCGACTGACCTAGGCAAAAATAAGGGCATCCTGACGAACCAAAGAGGCTCGGGCAAAAGTTAAGGATATATACGAAAAATGTACACCCGGAAAGTCGAAAACCTGAAAAGGCGGCTTGGGCAAAAAAGGGTATCCTGGTAGACTGAAAACCCGAAAGGGCGGTCTAGGAAAAAGTTAGGGATTTAAGCGTACGGCTATGTCTCGTTCAGATCACCTATCTATAGACTACTACTATCAGCATTCAAGATTCAAATGGCGAAGATCAATTCACTCACTTTCTACTGACAGCAAGGAGATGAGATAGTAGATATATATGAGTACTAGCATAGTTGGAACATAACGACATAGTTTCCGCATAGCTTTTTACTTTCTCTGTATACAAACTGTTTGGCCATACGCCACCTCTTCAAATTAATACAAGTTCTTTCCTTTCACAAAGTATTTGTTTTGTTGTTTTTTGCACAAAGTCCAAACGATTGCTTTGAATGATTATATGCATTTGACAATAAAAATCTGTTTACAAACATACGAAAAGCAGACATGCAAAAGTGATTACTACAGGCTCTAGGAATTGAGATGACGACGGAAGTCACCAATATTTTCCCCTACAGAGCACAATTCCCCACAGAGCCTGCTCACCACAAACCTTCCCCAGCGGAGTACACGTCATCGTCTGTTAATTCCAACATTTCAAGATCCATCATAACAATTTCAATCAATTACACCAGTCTTCACGCGGTAGCGTTTCATCTCCAACAGAAGTATTTATCCCCAGCGGAATATCTCTCATTTCCCCGGCAGCAGCAATATCCCGACTCGAAACTTGGTCAGATAGTGCATCGGAGGAAACTACATTTTTTACTCCCCAACCGGATCTACGCACAAGATCCCCGACGGAGTGCTCCCCGGCTTCCATTACCTCCAGCAGGGTCGACACACAAGATCCCCAGCAGGTTGCCTCCTCACTTCTTTCCTCCCCAGTAGGGTCTACATACAAGATCCCCAGCGGAGCATCTTCTATCTCTATTCTCCAACAGTAGTGTCCAGACTCGAAACTTGGTCAGATAGTGCATCGGAGGAATCAAAGTCACCTATTCTTATTTCAAGTCAGGGTTTCCACGGTTTCATCCTCGAACCGAAGCCAGAAATCCCCAAGCAGAGTGTTCACATTTTCCTCAAGATGGATATGTTTTGAAATACATGCATACTCATTCATACATTATCATGACATACATGCATGGCATGCATCATAATCTGCATCAGTCTAACAATTTTTCTGTCAAAAGTTCTCTTTCTTTTTTCCCAGCAGGTGAAAATCACTTCCATAACAACAAGTCAAAGATTAATACCCGAAACCAGACGGGAAAACTATCTGAACGACTATAATGACAAGTCCAGGATTAATACCCGAAACCAGAAGGGAAACCTTATCCGAACGACTACTTGAGTTGTCCTCCGACAGCAGGTATTGGATCAACACCCGAAGCACATCTCCGACTATTTATCGACATCTCTCCACTTTCAAAATGCTGCATATTTGGTTAAAAAACCAATACAAACCAATAGCTTCATTCAAAGGCGAGTGCTAAGTCTAGCGTACGACTATCTCCAGATGGCATCTTAAGCCCATCTCCTCTACCTCCAGGAATATCTACAGAGTCTAGCGTACGACTCATTCCTCAGTATCAATCTCTCCAGATGGCATCTTAAGCCCATCTCTGACATTTCTCCTATCCAGGCGACATTCTAGAGTCTAACGTACGACTCATTCCCCAGTGAAGTCTCCAACTTCTCCAAATGGCATCTATAAGCCCATTCCCATATATTAACAATCAACAGCGAGTGCAAATTTTCAGGTGTACTCGAGTGTTCAATCATCTTCTACCTCCAGGTCAACGAAAGGAAAAGCATGCCAATCTAACCCTTCCAGTACAAGAAGATTAAACAGGGGCAGCTGTCATACCCCAAAATTTGCCCTCCTACTCCTCAAGACATTTCTCATGTATCCATACTCAAGGATTCCTCAAGGGTTGACCAGGCAAACTCTCTCCTACACAATCAACCCAAATTAGGGTTTGGCAATTCACAGATCAAGATGGGTTCTCAACACCTCCAATGATCCTCATGCCTCATCTTATGCTTCAAAGAATCTCCATGACAAGATTCAAGCCTCACAAGTCAACTTTCCTCAGACAATTGCTCAGATGGTTGAAAATCAGTTGTATTGGACAAAAAGTCAACTGTGGTCAACATACAGTCAAAACTTCTGATTTTTGGTCAACATCCTCATTTTGAAGTAATATTCATCATTTGATCAAGGTTTGATCATGATTCATCAAGAAAACTCAAGATTTGCTCAAAAGTCAAACTTTCCAAATTAGGGTTTTCTAGTGAAAAGTCAACTGAACTTTGACTGAGCATAACTTCTTCATACTTTATCAGAAATTTTTCCACCACCTCTCACTTTGAAGGAAATTCAATTCTCTAAAACTTCATGTCTCACAAGCATGTTCAAAAATGCTTCATTTTGAAGATATGGATCAAAACATTACAGGTCCTTTTTAAAGTCAACAAAAAGTCAACTTTTTGTTTTGAAGATTTATTGAGCATGGAAACTCCAATTTAGATGAAACCAAAGAGGTGGTTTAGAGGACACTTAGAGATTTCTAAAAAGTCCAAGAACACTCAAAAATGTGGAAAATTGAGCAAAATACACCTTGCACAAGTTGGGCATTTTTGAAGAAGTGCACAAAGAGAAATACTTGTGAAAATCCAAAATTTTGCAAATGGGCCTAGTTTTTCTTCATTCAAACTTGTTCCTTAGACAATTTGGAACATCCAAGCCCAATGCCACGAATTTTAGCTTTATTTTTCAATTTAATTTGGATTTTATTCATTTAAATACAAATTAAATTAAAAAATAAGGTATAAAATCAAAATTAAATACAAGATTTTCTCTCATGCTTGAGGTCCAAGTAACTCACAAAGTCGGCAAATTTCGAAATTTGCATAGATTTGGCAAGAATTTGATTGAAATTTGATCAAAAAAGGAAGATTTGATTTCATACAAAATCAAATATTTTCTACATTCATTGATCATTATTTGCTCTTGAATTCAGACCTAAATCCATCCACTATAAATGTACAATGCCTACACAACAAGAAAGAATGTAAAAATTGCCTCAAGAACCCTATTCCAAACTCAAAAAAACCGTGTATTGCAAGCAAGTGGCAGCCCTAGTTCCAGCTTGATTCAATTGGTTTTAAGCATCCAAACACGTTCCTTGACATCTCCTGAAGCATTCCAGACCTTTACATCATTCAAAAACATCAAGAATCACGAAACCAGCTTTTGGTTTGTTCTTATATTTTTCAAAATCAATTTTATCATGCATTTTTAACATGTTTTGATGTTTGATTTGTGTTTAGTTTGAATTCCTTTTCCATGCATTTTAATTTATCTTTATTATTTTTTATCATGCATTTAAAAATACCAATTTATTTTTTTTGCATAATCATTAGAAAAATGTTTATTTAATTTTTAAAATCGAAATTATTATTTTTGCATGCATATTTAATTTAATTGCTAATTAATCATTTAAATGGCTTTTAATTGTTTTTTAAATCATCAAATCAACTCCAAAAATTACCAAAAATTTATTTTATCATATTTATGTCATTATTAACACAAACTTTTTCTCATTCAAAAATACTTGTTTTTACTAACATTTTCCTCTTACGCAATTTTCTTCCGTTTTCCGATTTTGCATCTGTTCACAGGTTATACCGTTTCGGACGATTTTTATTGCTTTTCTTTTCCAATTATGTAATTGCTCATGGGATGTAATAGTTTAATTAGGGCTTTTATTTTCCGCACTTTCAATTATGTATCTGCCCCAAAGCCATGTAATAGCGTAGGATATTTACTTTCTGCACTTTACATTTCCGCAATTTACTTTCTGCACCCTATAAACTGCTAGTAATTAGGCGTGTATGGCAAGATAAAATTGGACATAGCTCACTCTAATTTCAAGATAACATATCTGAATTTGACACACTCTTTTCACACACGCACCCCTTAGGGTAATTCTCTCGCTGTTTTTACGAATACAAATGGTCAAGTCCTCGAACGTGAGGTATTCTAGCGCTGTTTTCAAAACAAATCATCATAGTCCCTTCGATACAAAGATCATAGACCCATCGATGTCGCCACGAATACATGATCTTGACCCTCGATTGTTGCCTCAAAAATGATGATAGTCTTCGAATGCTAGGATACTTCCTACAAGTTGCCTTCTATGACCATCCGATGTCCCTTCAAGGTCCCGCTTAACATCCAACGAATAGAGTTACCTACCAACTAATGGTATGGATAGCACTATTCTAAAGGAACGAAAACAACACAAAACGACCATTCCGAGTAGGTAATAAGACTTTTAGTTGCTTGCTCTATCAAAATACTTTTCACACCACACACCTTTTGTCAAAGTTCAAACTCTTTTCAAAACGAAACATTCCGAACACTTTGTATACATTCTACATGAATCATTACAAAGTCAAAGCAAAATGCCTTTTCAAAACAAATATCTTTTCAAACACACGAAAGCAAATTTTTAAGTGATCTAAGAGCACTAAGAGCCCGTAGATAACTACGGATGGAAGGGTGCTAATACCTTCCCTTTTCATAACCTTCTCCCTTACTCGTAATCTAACGGTGTTTTTTCGTACTTTTACCTTCCCTTAATAAGATAAAAGAAAAGTCGGTGGCGACTCTTGCTATCCGCGACATTTGCGATACAAAAACCTCAAAGTCGGGCCACCGTGTTACAACCACCACATCCATCAGTACTTATTGGTCCCGCAAGCTCAATTAGCCAAATAATGAATGAACCATTACCAAAATGCTCATGCATGCACATCAAGTATGCAACAACCAAACATGGAATATGATCACACAACATTAATCCAATTAATCAATAACAATAGATAGCAGTAAAAGAATCATGAACATCTAATGTCAATCACAACACATGGAATTAACATACCTATATTTCTCAACAAATGAATTACAAATTTCAACGAGTTCTTATTACTTCAAGCCAAATAATTCTTCAGATTCCATTATTGGTGTTGAAAATATTTTATTAGATAGTACTGCTCTAAGCTTCCAACGATACAAACTATTCCAAACCGGAGTTACTATCAAAGGTATACGAAATCGTTTAAAAATCATGTTCGCTCTATATAAAGACGGTAGATCCGTGTCCCACACATAAACTACTTGTGTCGATCCATAAGTCGATGCATCGATGCATACCCGCTTAAATCAGATTTTAAAATCTACTTGATATCGATGCACAGTTCATATAAACAAAGACGTGTTCGATCGACACGCTTCAGATGCATCGATGCATACATGTAAAATTGCATTTTTAAAAGTTGATTCAAGATGTATAACAAATCCACATGTGTCGATGCATAGCCGTTTTACCACATGAGTCGATCCAAGTTTTATTTTACGACTTTTCTACCGGTTTCTAAGTTTTTACAACCAGGTTTATCTGTTGTCGACCATACAGTTAGTTTTTCATCAAAACTCCGTCACCCGCATGAATTCATTAATTCCAATCATCACCAAACCTCATATTATCACAAAATAGAATTTATTATCTGTTTTCACATCCAATTGACCATAAAATTTGTTTTCTAATTAACCTATATTCATCTTACATCGATTAATCATTCATAACAATTACAATCATGGTTTTACGCGGATTATAACTAGTAGGCACAACCTAGAATCATAATCGAGATTCCTAACGGATTGAATTATTCTATTGATCATCAAAACCTATAAGGCATCGATCAATCCCCTTACCTCGATGAATCTTTGAATTCCTGCTGTCATTTTTCTCCTCTTTTTCTATTCTATTCTCCAATCTCACGAGAATGCAAATCCTAATTCCTCCTCTCACTTTTTCCTTTTATTCCTTTATTTATTCCTTTTTATTTTCCAAATAATATAAATAAATTAATTAGAATTAAGTAGAGCCTTTTACTCCATACACCCTACAATTCAACTTTACACCCCCAACATTTCCCGTTATTTAATTAATCAATTAAATCTATTAATTCAAAAATGCCAATAATTAAACCTTTAATTAAATTAATAATTAAATTTCTAATTATTTAATAATTGAATTAATTTGGGGTGTCACAGAATGGTCTCCTCATGCAAAGCGATGAGGCAAGATTAAAAGCAGGGTACGAATGTTTGTTAGTTTCTCGACCTAGTTGCTTCAGTCCCACCTGTCACCATAGACCGAGCTGTCGAGTCCTAAGACAAAACATACCGATTTATAAATTGGTCCAATCTTGCCAAAGCAAAGATCGATATCCATGTCGGCCAAACATCCTTCGCCCGGAGGGCCATTGAATCATCTCTTAGAGACTCAATCTAGGGTGGCACTTGACGCTTGAGGAGTCTCCGAATCCTGCAGGAACTGAAAGACTAGAGTCGTAGGTCTAACAATAACCTTCATGCTCGGTAGGACTAGTGGATCAATTAGAGTCACTAAGAGAAGCCAAGTAGCGAGTTCAACAAACTCACCACGGCCACGCTGAGCTTATTGGTGATAAGGTGAAGAAGCTTCAAAATCCAGTATATTCGAACGGATGTTGTTCTGTAAGCTTCAACCCGAAAAGAGTACAAATATCGACAGTATAATTCAAGAGTCGAAACCCATTAGAGAATACGATGAATACCGGTGGCAGTAGAGGGACTTTGCCTTCCTCCAATGGAAGTAGTAGTAGCCCTCTTCTGCTTTATTAACTTCGCACACGAGCACGGGGGGGTGACAATGGCTATATGTATTATGATATCACTATCGGCATGTGAAAGTAAGGCAACCTGACAAGTAGTCCGTAATACTTTACCTGCCTAGTGATGAGGGGTTGATCGTCACCATTGTCGGCTCCACCTTATGATCGACCTTCACTCCAAGATCTTCGCCATGGGGCTTTCTTTTTCTTCTTGTTGCCTTTCCCAAAGCGCGAGACACGTGCTTCCTTTTGTGATCTTTGGATTTTGGAGTGGGGAGCAAGCATGCGATGGTTGTAGAAACAAAGAATATATCAGAGAAATCATAACCTTTTTCAAAGTAGTCAAAAGTAATAAGATGCCTACCCTCATTCCTCCTCTATGGTGAGACTTTTGTCCCTCTTGACTTTTTGATGTGTTGAGGAGCACAACGAACCAAGCTACGCGACATGAGAAATAGAAACGTTAGTGGTTGGTAAAATACAAGATGTCAAGTAGACATTCACACTTACGTAAGAATCACCCTCTTGATAGAAGTAGAAATGGATTCGTCATCGAAGGGTATGAACGGGTGTGAACCGTGAAGGCATCAAACATAAGTGAGGTGTCGAATATAAGACATATGAACACAGTGTGAGTAAAACATACCTTTGACCGAGAGGGCCTTGGCACTGGTTTTGACGGTTCGGCCGACGCCTCCTTGGCTTTCAATAGCATCGTTTTTGCCTATGAGCAACACCACTGTGGAAGAGGTACACTAGAAAAGAAGCTAAGTCAAATAAAGATGTGAGTCAAATGTGAAAGGAAACAAAACTTTCCGTGTGGTTACCTCGGGTACTGAAGCTCTCTCACATATTCAAGGTCGATATGTAGAAAGTCTGGTAGTCATGCAACCAATGCCGAAACCAATTCGGTTTTTTAACATTTTGAATGTTGACCAAGAGCTACCCACCAATCAGATAATGGTTTAAAAAGCTTAAAGGGCTAGTCGACAAAGGAGGAAATTTGATTTTTCCAGTGAAGTGCATAAAGATATTTGTCTTTTGCATAACTAGGATCTTAAGGTGAGGAATCCTCTCACCTTCTCCTTTAGCTCTGGCCGTGGTCATGGATGGTTCGACGAAGATTGATTGGCAAATACACCACGAAAAAATCTGAAACGATTGAATTTCTATGATGTGGATTGCCTTACATTTTATTGTCTTCCCATGAAAAGTATCGAAAGCAACAGTCAGTTCATTCATCTTGCCAGCAGCATCATTCACAAAAGTAATGAGATACGACTGCCACCAAGTTCTAAACTCTTGGGTCCTGAAGAATGTTGGTTTGAACGGGGTGAATGTAAGTTTGGCTCGTCGAGCCCAAAGAGTGTCGATATTTTCCCTGACTGCCTCCCAGCTTTGGTCATCTAAAACATCAATGAGTAATTCATGAGATGGATAGAATGACTTAGGTACAATCAGAGTCCAAATTGTTTAGCCACCAAGTTGGGTCAGGTCGTTAAGGCACCGAGTAATGGCGTAAGTGAGAAACTGGGGTCAAAAACACCTAAAGACCAAAGACCTCTGATTTTTTTGCTTCGACGGTGGAAAATATTCAGAAGCCACAATGGCCCACTCTTGCCATCAAGAATGGAGCCATCGAGGGTTTGAAATCTTCCGCACAACATAATGTCGAAAAGCATCTTGAAGACTTCGTCGCCGAGAAGTTTTATGTATGCGAGTTAAAGGAAATAACATGGTCACATGGCACCCTCCTTCTTTGAGAAGTTGAAACCTTCTTCGTCGAAAAGGCTTCACGCCTTCTAGAAAGTGGCATTTAGCCATAGTTGTAAGAGCCAGAGACCATGGACCAATACACTTTTCTTATTTGATTATTAGGGTCGAAGTTTTATTTGGTTGACCACGTCATTACAGAGGCGATAAGGAGGACAAAATTAATTGCCTAAGGAAATGTTTTCACCCCTATGCAACAATGTAGTGGCAAATGGATTTAATTGTTTGGCTATCTTCATCGATCTCGAACAAAACACGAAACAAGATAGCCAAAGATTCAAAAAGAAACATGCTCTTCATCGAGATGTCCTCGTAGTCACTATGATGGTGGTTGATGAAGTCGGTGTAGGTTGATGTTTGATTCGCCAACGCCGATTTGATGTGAACGGGTTCGTGGCTCTGTATGGTTGAAAATGGTTTCCCAGGTTTTATGCCCGTTAAAGCAGCCACATCCAAAGAATGTGGGGTTCTCATGCCACACTTTGTATGGAAAACGCAGGATCCTTCCCGTAAATATAAGGCAACCAACAAGATGCCACCGAGTAAGGTTGGCCACCAGAGAGTTCCAATAGGTCATATATACCCATTTCCATCAACTGCTGGCCCTTACTAGGTTCCAACTTTTCCATCCAAGCCCTAAACTTAGGCATTCAAGGGGAGCGATGAAGTTCCGCCAATAAACCGCAGAAATAGGGTTTGAGGTAATCAAAGCGGCGTCACAATGGTCGAAAAGAATGCACCTTCGCCATCTACATAGATTTCGTAGGAACATCCACGGTAATGGACCTAGAAAGGCGTGAGGTTCATCGCCCAGCCGAAAAGGGATAAGTACCGTGATTGCCAAATCTTAGCTTTTTCTTCTGAAATGGAGGTTCGGTATATGGGTTTGCCTTCAACATAAGGAGATGAAGAGTTTCAAATGAGAGTCGTTGAATGTGTTTGTTCTACCATTTTAAGGGAGAAAAGATGAAAATGGTAAAGATTGTTGTTTTCTGTTTGAGATGAAAGCTTGAAAAATAGGAAAGACCTTTGATGTTTGGGTTATCGGAAATATGACAAATGTTAGGGTTCGAGGTTCTTTCTGGTTCTCGTTCAAGACCGAGAACGAAAGATGAATTTTTCTCGGTTCTTGGTTCAAGACCGAGGATGTAAAAGATGAATTTTTCTGGGTTTGCTTTGTTTAATAAGTGAGAGCTTAGAGGAAAAGAAAGAAAGTAGGAAGAATACCTATTTATAGGCGTGAGATGAAGAAAATGAAGAGACGAAGGAAATTGTGGCGATTCCCTAGGGCTCGAGATCGTCCGCCGAGGACATGCGGTACGATGAAGTCGCTAGATGGTGGGCCATACCTTCTACCTAAGTAATGATGGTCAAACATTAAATGTTCCCCGCCTCGAAATAAAGCAAGATACGTTTCCATGATTGTCTGACGTCATGAATAGACTGGAACAGTGAGCTGTCTTCAAAGGTAGTGTAAATGACTAAACCGACGGAAGGCGCAACTTCATAGATACCATTGTCTCATGTTCGACAGAATCAGCAATTCGAAAATGGTATCTCTAGGGGGAATTTTTTTAACTAGAAATTTGTAAAGTATGCCTAAGGGCATTGCTTGAAGGCAAAGGTCCCTACAGGTTAAGGACCAGCCTTAAATGAAGATAGTTTTTGAAATGCTTTACAAAGCTAAGTTGGAAGTACCGGAAAAACACATGTCGGCTGAGAAGCTGAGTCGGAAAACCAACCCAATCAACCAAACATCCAGAACGAAATTGCGTCGAAAATAAAACTAAATCGACAAAGTGATATGTTGGTCGATTCGACATAAGTTTCGTCGAATAAAGGCATCAATGAAATGGTCGTGATCGTCGAAGATGTAGGCCTGGACCGAGGAAATATTATTACTTAAGAATATATCAAAACCCAAAGCGCTTCCTTCCTCAAGTCATGAAGGAGAAAAGTCAAAATAAGGAGAACGTAAGGGTTGTCTCAGAAGATCATGGGTTCGAAGTGTTAAACGGATGGAGAAATCGTGTGCAGTAGTTGTCTCTAATTTAGATCTCGTCCGTTGATTACTTTTAGCAGTTACCTTGTAAAGTACTATAAATAAGTTAGTATGTTAGAATTTTAAGTGTGTTCATTTGTATCTTGCTTGCCAAAACTCTGCCCAATTATGCGCTAAAGGAAGAAAGAGTCATTCAAGCCTTTGATGTACGTGAATCCCCATATTTCTTTTCAATGCAATCAATTTACATTTAAGATTATCTTTACTTTTTGTTTATTTCTGCTTCGCTTCGAACGAATCTTTTACCAAAATACTTCAACGTAAATTATTGGTCACGAGTCACCAATTAGCTTTTTGGAGTCTTTACGCATGCCCGCAATCGGCTATCGTGTAGTCAAAACCAACTGTGGAAAGCCATTGTGATGTTTTCCTGGGCTCGAAACCGCTTTGTGCCAAGGTCTTTTTACTTACGTAATTAGTACAATATACCAAAACCTTAGCACGGTCTTGAGATCAATTGTCGATCTTGCAAGTGACCCTTAGTTTTAGGACTTAGGGAGGACCAGCGGCTGTTTACCATTTTCCACAATAAACACACACATAATTAACACATAGATGGTTGCTCCTACCACACATATCATCAGACTTTTGGAAGCACGACATTAACAAATAACACGAGCTAATTTCCCTTAGTTTCAAAGATTTCTCATTTTAGCTTCCAAGATGAAGCTTTCCAAAATATTTATACTCTCCCGAGTTACACAAAATAAGGACATATTTGATATGGTCCTTACAATAGTAGAAGCATTCTTTATTTAGAATTTGCCACAGTTTCTAAATTAGAATCCTTAGTTTCCTTGCTATACAAGATACATATTTCCACACTGTTACTTGTAATAAGAAACCACATTATCAACCATGCTATGACCAAAGATACGCTTTTCAAAAGATAAGTTTGGATATTATCGCTTTTACTTCATTTCTCGTGTCTTCAATAGTTGTGATGTTACATCTCCATGTAGAATATTCTTTTTACATCACATTCTTAATTACTTCTGATTCTGAATTTAAACTTCCACATAGCTATCACACAAATATCCATCTCCCATTAAAATATTTGTCAATATTTGTATGCACCTTTTAACAATATGATCAATAGATAGTGTTGCCACACATTCTATACTGTGAAGATTAATATGAGCTCAACATTAACATTCTTCTCATGATTTTGCATGAACACTTCAGACACTTACTCAGCTCCCGGTAGCGTATATGTAGTTTACATTCAAGCTCCATACTAATAAGTACTCAGTCTCCCGTCAAAGTACTTACCAGTTGTTCAGTTAGAGTTATCTACTCACACTAGATAATACTGATTGATCTCATCTTAACATTTTAAACTTATTCCCAAGCAACAATACAAACATTCAAGGATGAAGACACTTAGATGATGTTACAACATCTTATACGACATCATCTATTATGGTTCTAGGGTAACATTCATACTCATATTTACACACATCACTTGTGGGGAATATATGAAACACAACTAACACCAACTTTACAACCAAACAATCAACATAACCAAGGGATAACATAAGCCTCATCTCAATTAGCTTTTTCAGACTTATTCTCGACTTTCAGATGATGAATGTCATTGCACTCACAGAGGAGATTCCCTCTACTAGGTTTCCGAATGCACTTAGTTAGGCATGACACAAAATAATATACGCATTTCAAGGAATTTGCCTCCCTTGGTTCTTCAAGACAATACCTTCCAAGACAACATTTAGGGCAACAACACTCGGACCATTAAACACTATGTTTGAATCACGATAGAATCGTTCTATGGTCATGAAAGTAATTCCACACCCCGTTCCTTTGATCGTATGATCTTCAGATACAAGATCATCTTGTTTTCACATAAAGGATTGTAGGGATACAATGAGTCTTGTTAAGTACATTGATCTCAACTTATATACTCCCATAAGCTGGGTCATAAATAAATTAACATCCGAGTAGGTAGCCCTGCTGATCGTGTCCTAATCAACTAATACAATCGATGTCTCCTTCCGCATCGTGAGTAGGTTTTACAAATAAATGTTCAATACATTTTTGTTTAGCACCCAAAACATCTACTCTTCAACCGTAGTTGCATACCTATGAAGTAATGTTCTAACATCCCATAGAACATTAGTTTCATCTCATTGTAACACATCATCCTTGACAATCTTCAAGGTCTTTAAACAATATGCGATGTGTACGAGGATCATTGATCAATTAATTCTCATTAACTCCATTAATAAATGTCTTTATGAGTGGACTTGAGATAATCTCAAGTATCTTTGACACTTTTAATATAGTTAAAATGTGTCAAATATTCTGTTGAAAAAGAATAACCCTAGAATTCTTCTTGCACTTTAAGGGTTGTATCGGTTACAACAAATATAGCAATACTTCAATAAAATTTACACAATGCTTAATCCATAATTCAAACGAAGATGACATGTAAGGATTGAAAATAAATCAACCCTAAAATAAACTTGTCCTCACCAAGTAATAGACTAGACATAACCAATACCATGACCGTAAGGAAACACATAATCACAAGAGTTACCTTATCTATATCTTCACTCCCGCATGAAGGTTGTTTTGACAATTTTCTTCTCTGTGCTAAATATAAGCTGAACAATTTAATCCAAGTTCTTCACTCCCGCATGAAGTCTTCGAATTTAAACTCTCTTTGTTCTAGATTTATTATCTTCTACCATCAAGAAGGTATAACAGTTCTAGTCAGGTTGGTCTTTAATGCACACTAGTCTTTCCCAAATCACTCCATCCTCCACTTCAAGGGATCATAAAATATGAACACGTCTTGTTCAACTAATCTTCTACCTTGTACACAACCAGAAAGTATGCACCCTAGGATCTCATCCAAAAACAGACAGGATGCCTGCTCTGATACCAATTGAAATTTCTAGTGCAGCAGACCTAGATATCCTATAAGAATGTCAAGACATCTGGTCTGACATTTATACAAATGCAAGGCATAATTATAAAGTGCATGAAAACAATAAAAACACAATGAATTGTTAACTCGTTCGGTTCAACCAACCCACATCTAGGGCTACCAAGCTAGGAAGAAGACTCCACTATCAATAGTATTATTTTATGTAAACAACCTCCCAGCTTATAAATAAATAGCCTTCTGTTTACCTAATAACTACCCAATGAAACCTTTATCTTAGAAGTCCATCTAAGATAAGATAACCCTCACTTTACTCCCTAGTGATACCTAATCTGCTGCAAACCCTTGCAACAAAAACAACCAGCTTGAAGAACACCACTCCAAACACAAAACAAATAAAACTCTTCGACAAAAATACTTAGAGTTACGTCAAAGTTTCCTCCAGAACACAACTCAACTCATTGCTTCACGCCTTCTCGAGTGAGTATATAATCCTCTTCCTACGGGCTTGAGGTACAAATCAAAGGACCATCCCACAATCCGGTGGTTCACTTACATGGCTAACCTTAATGATAACATATTTCTATATTTGGTTAGCTACCAAAACTAGGTTACAACGTCCTTATTTGTAACCTATTACCCAACTTGATTGGACCTTCAAACAATAGCTTATAGTCAGAACAAACCCAAAGAATAAACTATGCGTAAAAACAAGCAAAACTTCTACTACAATCAAGGTCTTCAACTGATTTCTCTTCACCTTATGATTGAATCTTCTAGACCTCTACATATGCCTTCACAAACACGCCATATGATGCATAATATTCCCGTAATATTCTCAGACATTTAAAATGTAATCAGAATAAACTTAATAGTTCAAGAATATGATGTCCGATGTCTCGACATCTCATTTGACATGTTATTCCAGTTGTTGATTTTACTCAACACAACATGTTTAGGCATTCCAATAGGAATTTTGCTGCATATATCCTATTGTATAATATATTGTTGCTGCTTATATTTGTTTTACAAAAATTAAGCCAATCCTTAAAATCAAGGAACTTACAATCCCGAAGGTAGTTCAAAATAGAAAATTGGGAGTTTACGTCGACCTAACTAGACTTTCGTCGACCCAACTGGGCTTTGCGTCGACTTAAATGGACTTGCGTCGACCTATAGGTCGGTGCGTAACATCCAACTCGCCAGAATCGTGTATATTTTTAGAAACTTTGAATCAACGTAACTTTGCATCGAAGCATCCGCTTTCGCATATCGCTCAAATTGTTGGAAAGCTTGAAAATAGTATAATGTTCATGAAACGACACGAAAAACAAATCGGTGTGATCATGTGACAAATTCTCCTCGAAAGTTGCGTGGTCGACGCTGAATTTGCCATAATGCTTTTAAAGGCCTACATGTTTTATAAGCACATTTTTGTTGAAATAGGCAAAATTCACATCGATTTCAAGAATCATCCTAACAAGGAGAATTTGTGCACACAAGGATTTAAGGAAATCGATCGCATCAAAGCTCGACTCGCTTAAGCATGTTTCACAAACACCTAGAATGCATATTCACATGGTTTTGGTACATGAATCAAGGTTCAAACCAAGGCTAATCACATGCAATTCAAAGTTCCATATCAATAAGTCAATAGTATCAACGACAACCTCTTGAATAAGCATTTTCTCATGAAAATCAATTAATGAATAAGTGCTTTTAATCATCCGGCCCGAATTTCACCATTATGATCACATCAAATCACAATTTATCAAGAAATCAATTATGTAAAAGTGCTTAAATCAATTTTCAAGAAATCTTATCATCGAAACAAAAGGAGAACGAGAAGAGATCACCGATGTCGAATCAAGATCGCAGGAGATAACAAGTGAGAGGGAGTTCTAAAAATCCTAGAGATAGAGGAGAGGAAAACTTCAATTCTTCACCTTGATCCCTTGATGTTTTTGAATATTCTTTGAAAACTGATGAAAAGCTTGATTTGATTCTTGAGAATCGAGAGAATAAGAGTGTGTTTTGTGAAATTTGACAAATGAATCCTCCCCAAAATTATGAAAGTAAGATTTGATTTATAGGTGGAACATTGGGCTCGATGAATTAGACTCATGATCGCCCAAATTTCCTTTATCCGATGAATTTTCGAATGATCTCTACCGAGAGTCGAATTAACTTGAACGGCGCACAACGAAATGTCCAGAATCTAAAAATTGTGTCGCTGCGGGCAAAATTCTTCGACACGATAAACGGTTAAGGAGATATGAATTTTTGAAATTTCAAATTTCACATTATAGGTATTTGACATGCGTAATTTTAATAGCGCCAATTGGGAAAATGCTTCAATCGATCTTCGATCAAAATCAACTCTGGATGTGCACAAGACAAGCCAACGGAATTTGTAAAATTTTGACACCAATCCCATCTTATTTTGATAAAAATTGAGAGAGATATGATTTTTGAATGTGTGCATTATATGAAATAATGCTCGGTCTCTACCAAATACACCTTCAAAGAATAAAATTATGGTATCGATCCGTGATTTAATTAGCTCGCCTCGTGAACGAAAAGTCGAGAAGGACATCAAGACTAATTTTAGGCACCGAACCACTAAATTATGATGTTCCAACTAGAAGTTATGAATTTGTTATGTCCCAGAACACGGTTCAGCCATAAACCTCTTTATTCCACTTGAAAGAATAATTTTTCTAGAGACTTTCTTCACACAATTAACTCCGCCCGAGAATGAAAGTTGAGATAAAATCGAGATGAACCTCGCCAATAAAATCGACACCAAAATGCCTCGACGAGCTTGTTCACCAGAAAATGAAGAACTAGGGAACCAACTGAATTTGAATCTCCTACCAAAACAATTTACTTTTTATTTTTTTTTTGTTTACAAGATGCCATGAGAACCAAGCTTTATTTTTCCAAACAAGAAAGGAAATGGAAAAGGGAAACCCGAATACCCTTAAAGATATGGCGCGACTAGTACTTAACTAGACGCAACGATTAGTGGAGCACTGTAGTAAAAGGGTCGGGTTATATAAAAGTAAGTGGTTAAGACCCTATATATCTATAATTTCTATAGGAACTTTTTATGCATTTTGTGTGTTTTATTTTCATGCTATTTCGGGAAAGCTTTTTACTTAGGATTTAAGAAGG
>CM038792.1:277328630-277401588 GCA_021764765.1 Vicia sativa
GGTCGAAACATGAAAATTGAATTTCAAACATTTAAACCATATGAACCAATAACCGGACAGCAACTTCATTATCTTAAGAAACACTCAAAATATCGATCAAAACCCCACAAACTCAAAGGCAAACAAAGTGTTAAGACAAACTCAATTAACTTTGACCATCAATTAACTTGTGTATCTTCAACCACTTACCAAACCGGCAGCAACTTTGCAAACTTAATGATGCTTAAGGAAATTCGTTTAATCATGCTCAAGGATTTAAAGAAATGATAAGCAAACTCCACAACCAAATTCATTTTCCAATATTCACAATCAACTCATCCAAACCATGTTAATAGCTCCTTCAAAATGAACTTAAACAAGCATGACACCAATTTAAACTCAACTCAAGAATGACACTAATGCAAGTATTTTCAACATAATTTTATCACTAAGACCTTAACGCTAAATTAGTACCAAGAGCAGTATTGATAACAAGACATAATACAATGACGCTAAATTCTCATCCGATTCTTACATGAAGCAAATGGACAACTTCCATATCATGTTTAGCTAAGCAACATCCTTGGTTCACTTAACACGAGCTAAGCATGGTATCACAAATGAACTTTATCACAATTTGCATAACATTAGCAAAAGTTTGACATGATTTAACACAAACAAACCAAATTTTAAATTTCCACACGACAACTTACAAAACATGTCGCCACTAGCAAAGATTCTATCACCCAAAATCAGTTATTCCACTTAACACAAGAAAACTCTACACAAATGTACACAAACCTCATTGATCCGACATAAACAATAACCATCATCTATTAGACAAAACTAAAAGTGATCATTCTAACAAAGATAAAAGAACAATTTGACAAAGATAACATCAACAATTTAACGATATATTCACAGCATGCTTGTATCAACATACAATTTCAAATCAAGTTTGTAATAACTATTCATCATGCATTCGACAATAATTCAGCTTTATCAAATCCAAAGGTAACGAAAATTACCTAAATGTTGAAATCTGATGGAAACCATGATATGTTATTGAACCGAACAAGCAAGTGTTGAACGATTGAAACCGAGCTACGAGCGAGAGACACGAAAGCAGCAGTATGTTGGTAATGAGATGTTCTGCTTGAAAGTAAGAAAGAACGCTGCCGATGGTGGTGGTCGGCGACGAAAGAGGATGGAGGCGGAGTAAATCATGGAGATTGACGGGGTTTGAACGAGACGGATGGAGGAAGAGGTAACAGTGGGCGGGAACACAGTGAGGAAGAGAGTGGAAAGCGTGAGAAGACGAGGTTAGACTGAGGTTGTTACGCGGGGTTGATAAAGGGTAGGAACGAAGGAAATGGAGGGACGAGTAGGTGACGATTGAAGGGGGTGAAGGGACGATGAAGGATGGTATAGGCAGTGAGGAAATACGAGGGTGTAGCGCGGTTGTTTGAGAGAAGCAGGTGGCTGGAGATTGATGGAGGTACGGCGGGAGTAAAGAGTAGAAGTATTACGTATAGTTGTCGGTGATGATCAGAATGAAGATGGAATGGAAGACGGTGTGTGAGCGGCAATGGGGGTATGGTGAGATGGAGGTCACAGCGTGGGTTGTAGCTGCGGAAGTTGAAGTAGGATACAGAGGGAGTGGTTTAGAATGGAAGGCTATTGAAGAAGGAAGCTGTGTTTTGTTCCTCCTGCTTCCGCCTCTTTCCGCTTTTTAAATTTGGCTCCCTTAATCAATGACATAACATACACATATATACCCAAATATTAGGGTTTGGCAATTTTTAAAATGGCAAACATACCTTTTGATGAATTGGACCCAAAAGCCCAATAGATTAAAACAAATCTATCCAACAACATTTTATTTTGATTTTTGGAGGTGAAAATTGGACACTTAAAATTGTTAAAATGATAAAATTTGGACAATAAAATATCCGAAAAATAAAATAAACATATTAAAATAAATCACGGGTTTCATAGATTAAAGAAAAATTATCGCATAATTAAAATTGAAATAAAACGATAATAAAAAATACCTGATTTTAAAACACTTACGGTTAAAAACAAAACTTCGAAATGTATTGAAAAATTAGAGAGATCACATTTTCATGATCTACGTGACACGTAGATTCATAAAGCAGTGAGTAAGAGGCGAAAGTTTGAAATATTTTTCCCGCTAATTTTCCGCACAGTGTCGAATTGCTTTTAGCACTCTGTTTGTAAAATCGAAATATTGATATCATCGACATATAATCAACTTAAAATGACACAGTAAATAGGTAAGGAGATAAAAATGAATGAAGTGAAATATCGGGTATTTTATAACTATAAAACGATGCAAACGTCAATTTAAACTGACTTTTGGTCAACTTAAATACAACGAAATGATGCATGTGCAATGCATGAATGACTGTTTAATGCAATGACCTAATGGAAGCGTATGCAGTGAATGAATGACTGTTTAATGCCAATGACCTGATGGACGCGTATGCAGATGAACGTGAAGCCTAAGCCAGATAAAATTGATATAGGAGTGCAAATTTTGGGTGCAATGTTGTTCTCTATTTAATCATCTTAAACCTGAAAGTGAAATTGGCCCTAGCCTTTTGAACTTTCAAGGTAGAAGAAGATTAAATATTTAAATAACCCTAAAATTTGCGCTCCGAAGAACAAGTAAAATATTTTTTGTTTTTGGAAGCCTCCACTAACAAGCTTTGGCGGATAATGGTATGATATTCCCAAAAGATTTCCTCAAAAAGGAGAGGAATGATGAATATTTAAAACTTGGCGACTCGACAGCAAGGTTACTGGGTGACGACCAAGTTTTGAAAAATAATTGTTGGTAAAAAAGGCTCGACTTCAGTATGGTTACTGGTTTACGAGTCAATCAGGTGATTAGAATGAAAATGATATCAAATGGCCGACGCCGTAAGGTTACGGGAACACAATCGTGTGATTGGAAAAGAAAGCCATAGTGAAGTCATTATCGTCGGTGAGGTCAGCAGGAAATAAGTATTTGGAAAGAAATTATGGCAAATTTACTAACTTTCGGTTGTAATGATATCAAAGTGGCTGACATCGGTAAGGTTACCGGGGTATCACAATCAGGTGATTGGAAAAGAAAGCCATAGTGAGGTCATTATCGTCGGTGAGGTCACCGGGAAACCAAAGAAGTAGCAAGATCCATAACGTCGGTAGGGTTACCGGGGGATCACAATCAGGTGATTGGAAAAGAAAATTAGCAAAGTTGCTACAACGGTAAGGTTACCGGAAGCATCGATCAGGTGATCGGGTGAAACAAGATTAGCAAAGTTGCTACAACGGTAAGGTTACCGGAAGACATCGATCAGGTGATCGGGGAAGTTGAGACATACAGTAAGGTTACTGGCATCGGTAAGGTTACCGGGGAGAAAAGTTTCAGTCAAAGGAGGACTTAGAATAAAGGAGAAACGACGAACTCCAAACATAGATCTTTAGCACGAATACGCTTGAATAAGCGCTTTCAGATCAAAATGAGAACGATGATCTTGGAACCAGCATACTTAAATAAGTTGCTCAGATCGAAGGTAAGAACTCATAGATCTTTGAACGAGCATACTTCAATAAGTTGCTTCGCAGATCAAAATGAGAATGGTAGATCTTTGGAACGCGCGATACTCAATAAGTTGCATCACAGATCAAAACGAAACCAATCGACTTGAACGAGCATACTTCAATAAGTTGCTCAGATCGTAAAGGTAAGAACTCATAGATCTTTGAACGAGCATACTCAATAAGTTGCCGCAGATCAAAACGAAACCAATCGACCTTTGAACGAGCATACTTCAATAAGTTGTCACAGATCGAAAGGTAAGAACTCATAGATCTTGGAACGAGCATACTTCAAGTTAAGTTTCGCAGATCAAAATGAGAACAGTAGATCTTTGGAACGCAGATACTTTCAATAAGTTGCATCGCAGATCAAAACGAAACCAGAGCACTTTGGAATCCAGCATACTTCAATAAGTTGCTTTCAGATCGAAAGGTAAGAACTCATAGATCTTTGAACCATACAATAAGTTGCTTCAGATCAAAAATGAGAACAGTAGATCTTTGAACGCAGATACTCAATAAGTTGCATCGCAGATCAAAAACCAAACCGCATAAAACCTTGGAACCAGCACACTTCAATAAGTTGCTTCAGCAGACTAAAGGTAAGAACTCATAGATCTTTGGAACGAGCATACTTTAATAAGTTGCATCGCAGATCAAAAATGAGAATAGACAGGAGTATATGTCAGGTAAAGATATTAGACACACACAAGAAGGAGACCGACTGGAGCAGACTCACTGGGGAGAAAATATATGGAATGGTAAAAACGTCGATCGAAGACAAATTTACGGGGAAAGAGGCCAACCAAAAGAGACTCTAGCAAGGATTGCTGAGCTACGTTGGACTTTGAAAGTTTGCGAATATGCAAGAAATACACATCCCTCGGTCAAGGCGGTGTAATTTTTCAAGAGTGGCAATTATATGAATTACACACACCAAGTATGGATACTCAAATAATTGAGAAGCAAGAAAGGTTAGACACCGACTCTTACTCACACTCTAACGATAGAGGCAAACATAGGTAAGAATACCAAAATAAAAATTTGCAAAAAGTAAGACGCTTGGTAATTGAATTGAATTGAACGGTGTAGGAGACCGACACAGGGTCAAAAATGCAGATAACAACAACAAGAAGAATTTCTTGAGGGAACTCTGACTGGGAATACCACATGGGGATTTTTTATGGATAAACTTTCTCTTCGGAGACGCAAAAGGTTCTCGAGAAACACTTTAATCTGGCTTATGCTTGGATGCATGTTTGAGACTATTATTTTTTAGCGTAATACTCCATATCAATGGAAATGCTACGCATTTTTGGATGCTATGCAATGCAATGATGCATGTTTTAGATTATTATTTTTAGCGTAATGCTCCATATCAATGGAAATGCTACGCCTTTTTGAGGATGTTATGCAATGCAATGATGCATGTTTGAGATTATTATTTTTAGCGTAATGCTCCATATCAATGGAAATGCTACGCGTTTTTTTTTTTCTGGGGATGTTATGCAATGCAGTGATGCATGTTTTAATATTTCGCCTGGGACTATAGGCAATTGTGAGTTGCCGAGGAAACATCAACCCTCCATGGATTGAAAATAAAACATCTGGTCTTGGTCAAAGAGATGATAGTCTGGATTCCGACAAGGGATTGTAGAATAGAAGTATCCTCTTTCAATGATCAACATCACTGGGGAAGTAACTCTTAGAGATTGACATTCATCTGGGATGATGATCCTGACTTCCTGACATGCCATTCACACTCAACGGTTGTTTAGCTTGCGCCTGGACTTGACCTGATTACTTATGAGGTGGGCGAATGCCCCTGCATAATGTTTTGCCCCAGTCTTTAGGGACTTTGAAAAAATAGCCTCGAGAAAGCTTCCTGAGATGTGTATCATCAAGATAATCTACCCCAATATTATAAACTTGGAAATATTGCCCTTGACTCACCAAAGGTAATGAGGGTTTCAACCTTGCTCGGATGAATGCCCTTGATTACTCAGCCCTTTGAGAGATTCTTCGAATCTCGACATAAATGCCCCAGATTGACTGCACTTTGAAGATATCACCTACTCGGGGTGGTTAATTCACATATGGAAAGTAGGCTACTTCACAACCTTACTTCTCAACTCAAGCTGCTTTGTGCTCAAATAGATACTTGGAGCAATATGTCCGTCAGGACAATCAAATTATCCGTCTGATGCTCAATATGAAAGCTCACTTGATGTTTAAGCACTTATCCATATGCAAAGAATATATTATTCTACGAATGATAATTCTAATGCAAAGTTCATGTTTGTCTTGAAGTTAAAGTAACTTTTATTGAAAGGATGTCGAAACATCGAATTTTTTGTAAAAGATTGAGTGATACCAACTCAAATGTTTAGCAAGCCTCCTAGGAGTCAGGTTACCGTATTCTTGTAACAGTTCTGCTTTCGAATTAACCCATGCTTCAATTAGGACTTTCGAGGGTTGTAACGTGGTCTGCTTCACGGGTTTTTAGAAAAAAGATTTTTAGGCTCAAAATATTTGGTGCCGTCCCATTCTCCGTGATGTTCTCCATTCCTATGTTCAGATAACTTGATGTGAGCATTCATCTCTTGAGAGAAGTTTATGATGCGGTTGAGGAACCACTGAGGTTTCTTGGACACGACAGTCACTCACCTTTTACTTTTTGTGTCTGATCACACGACCTTATTCTTGTAAGGATTTTATTTTGTCTTGTAATCCCTTTTTTTCTTTTCTTTTGCCATTTTTGCCTAAGCGACTTATTATGAAGTTTCGACTTAGCGGGCTTTTTGTCACCATTTTTTTTCTTTCTTTTGAACAAGTCGTGTGATCTTCCATCTTTGTTTGATTGGAGGTGATTGTGACGGCTTGAATCCTTGGCGGATGAGAGATGAAAATTATGGTATCATCATCTGTTGATTTCACTGATGTGCAAGATAACCATTACGGTTTCAACCTCTTTCGATGCACATTGTTGATAGACAAAGATTGACCATTGCGGCTTTGACCTTCCTCAACCTTTTGAAAGGTAACCATTGTTGTATCCTTGGATGCGCACTCTTGATGAGTTTTGACCCGACGATTAATCGAACACTACCCCGCCCTGTGTTAAAATGAGGGTTTTTCGAATAGAAAAGAAACTCCTACTGAGGCTCAAAACGGGTTTCACCATAACCTCCACATCTACCGAAAGATAACATTTGAACATTGTTGATCCTCTAAAGGTGTTGCATTATGATTATATATATCGTAAGATGAAAGCGAATGGATTTGCATATTCAAGAAAATATCGATACAAAAACAAGAAAAATTACAAATGAGCATGCAAGATAAAACTAGAAATTCCATGTTGAGGAGATGGTCTCCGTGATGGATTTCTTGTTTTAAGATGCACTTTGTAATCGTGGACGCTCACTGAGTCAAAAGAGAGTTCAATTGATGCGTAGGCCCTCTGGAGTGAATGTGATTGCTTTGGAATCAATGAGTTTCTGAATCGTGCCTTTGAAAAGATTACATCCTTCAATTGTATGGCCAGGTGCCCCAGAATGGAACTCACAGTTGGCATCAGGATCATATCCCAAAGGATACGGAAAAGGAGGCGTCCCGAGCTCCTTTAACTCCACCAAAGAATATTGGAGTAGGTGAGAGAGCAACTCACGATGAGGCATAGGGATTGGATCATGCATTTTTCTTGGCCTTATCAGATTCTTCCCACCTCAGTGTTGACGATTTTGTTGATACGTTTGTTGTCGATGAGCGCTCGTCATTGGGAGCATATCGAACGGTGTTTGATGATACAACAGACAAATTTAGGAGCACACCGATCAAGTAGTTTTGTCACTTGATTAGAATCAAATGGAGGATAAACAGGAACTTCTTCCTCGTCTCTAAAATTATACTTGCCTCTTCATTAATTCGCCTGAAATTAAGCAATAGCAACATCCCGAATGTTACCCATCTTGAGACCACGCCAATTCGCCCCTACAACAACAGGTGTGAAATGTAGAAGTACATCCAACAATTAGATAGGGACCTCCAAGGTGTCGGAGAACATCTCAATGAGTTCTCGTCTAAAGAGGAGGTTGAACTCTAGCAACTAATTTTCCATCTTTGCGCATACTTTGAAAGATTCTTCATCTTCCGAGTTAAACCTTGAAGTTGAATTCGGTGAGCCATGTCCCTATTATAGTCGTAGTGATTGACAAAGGCTTCACCAAACCTTCCAATTTTGGATGTGAGTTCTGCCAAGCCGAGTGTACCACTCAAGAGATGCTCCAATCGAGGCTATCTTGAAAAAAGTGCATGAGGAGCTTGTCATTTTCCGCATAGGGAGCCATCTTATTGCAATAGGCTTTGACGTGAGTAATCGGACAAGAGCTACCCTTATACTTCTCAAAATTGGGGACCTTGAACTTTGCAGGAATTTTGATACCAGGGACCAAGCACAAACTAAGAGCATCTAAACCAAGGGAATCACGACCCTCAATAGCGTTCATCCTTTTCTCGAGGAGGTGAAGCTTTTTCTCAGACTCAGTTTCTTCAATCGAAAATCTGAAGGTGTCAAACGAAGACTCGGAGATGTCATCACAGTGAGGAGTTCCATTGACATGCATTTGAACAGTGTTTCTAACATTTTGATCTGAAAGGACCTCCATGTGGTTAAGATTAACACCTGGTGGATTAA
Source organism: Vicia sativa (assembly GCA_021764765.1). Taxonomy (NCBI): domain Eukaryota; kingdom Viridiplantae; phylum Streptophyta; class Magnoliopsida; order Fabales; family Fabaceae; genus Vicia; species Vicia sativa. Next base: position 277,336,915 of record CM038792.1, read on the forward strand.
CATGATCAGTAGTAACGACTTTGGACCTCTGAACAACTTGTTTTAACTCTTCTTGTCCAAGGGCGAGGTTTTGGATAATCTCCATGAATTGATCCATCTGGGTATCTATATGAGTATTCATCGCAGCCACACTTGCCTGAAGTTGATCCATGATGACGATGATGTCAGGAAATCAGTCTTGCAGTCTTGAGATTCTGAATAAGAAGCCAAGTTGAAATAAGTCCTCTGGTTGAAATGCATGAAATGCATGATGATGCATGGATGATAACAGAAATAAACTCTTTTGAGATGATTGATGCAAATGGAATGCAACATGATGATAATAACAGGTTCACAGAGATGTAAATCAGGGATGATATTGGTAATTAGAACAACTTATTTAGGTGGGCTCCTACAATAGGATAGCTCTAGGTTTTCTACCCAATAATCCCGAACAAGGTGGTTCTAATTGTTTTTTGCTAAATGTTTCTCGGAGTCTCAGATCCCCTTTTAACAAATATTATCATCATGCGAGAGGCCTACATGGCGATAGTATTTGTAAAAGTATACCCCAAGAAACGGCTCTTAAAGGATGCTCGAAATCCATTATTTGAGCGGTCGGTCTAGGTTTGGATAATATGAACAAACTTAGAGTTATAGGTCATTTGTCCAAAGATTGTTGTCCTGCGCTATCGCGGGCCAACAACCTCCTTAAAACAACCAACTCTAAGCCGGAGTCTTCGCTTTGGGCCAACAAGACAATGGAGTCAAGTGGACCTAGGCTACGCAACCCCTCTATTCCTAAAAGGTGACCTAGAAGCCTGGGTAGTGGGCTTATCTATGTAACAATGCCCATGAATTCCCATCACAATAATATATCAACAGATTAATATATAAAGCATAGAGAAAAATAAGCAAATAAACAATAGATAAGCATAAAGAAGAAAGCGATAAACAAACACACAAACATGCGAAGAACTAAACTAGGGTTGACTCGCTTAGTCAAAAAAGATTTGAAAAAGTCCCTCAGGAAGTCGCTAAGAAGTAACTCGATTTTCAAAAATCATTTAAAATGAATTTTCAAAACAATGAAATCGCCACCTAATTTTATTTGTTCTAGAAAGAACGGGGAAATATAGATAAAACCCACAAAAATCGGATAAGGCAGTCTACAAGACCAAAAAGCATGGATTCGGGAGTCGGTTACGCAAGAGGAAGGTATTAGCACCTCTTACGTCCATCGTACTCGATGGGACCCATTTAGTTCAAAATGTGTTTGTGTGTGTGATCGCTAATTTCTAAATTGTAAATAAGAAAGAAGAAAACGGGATTTGTTTGTTATTATTTTGAGTTTGACACGGTTTTGAAACCGCGTGCCTACGTATTCCCTCGTGCAATGGGAAAGTCAAAACTCCGTAGTTCTTGTTGAAAATGTTTGAATTGGTTGTATTGATTTTAATTGAAAATGTTTTTAATTTTGATAATCGCGTATGAGCGAAAAAGGATTTGAATGGGTTGAATTGATTTTAATGGTAGATGACAAGTACCAAAACGTTGGGATACCCTCTAACGATTCGATACTCGAGATTGGTGATTGAGGTCAACCGATCTTCTCTCATCCAAAAATCTTTGTTATGAAAAGAAGTGAGGTGAAACAAAGTTCACTTTTTATTAAGTGTTATGGAATAAAATATTTAAGTCATTGGGTTACCCTCTAATGGCCCAAATACTTTACATTTTAATTAAATCGCTTAACCTCTAACAATTTAATTAAGTACCATAACACTATGTTTTTTTGTTTTTGTAGAAAAATTGATTTTGAAAACAAATTCAATTAATTAATTTAATTTGAAAGTGTTTTAGGGGTTTGGTTGCGGATGACAAGTATCAAAACGTTGGATATCCTCTAACGATTCGATACTCGAGATTGGTGATTGAGGTCAACCGATCATCTCTCATCCAAAAATCTTTGTTATGAAAAGAAGTGAGGTGAAACAAAGTTCACTTTTATTAGTGTTATGGAACAAAGTATTTAAGTCATGGGTTACCTCTAATGGCCCAAATACTTTACATTTTAATTAAATCGTCGGGCGAACCTCTAACAATTTAATTAAATACCATATCACTATGTTTTTGTTTTTTTTGTTTTGTAGAAAAAATTGATTTAAAGAAAACAAATTCAATTAATTAATTTAATATGAAAGTGTTTTAAATGTTCAAGTGTATGGAATAAAGTATTTAAGTCATTGGGTTACCCTCTAATGGCCCAAATACTTTACATTTTAATTAAATCGTCGGGCTAACCTCTAACAATTTAATTAAATACCATAGCACTATGTTTTTTTTGTTTTGGTAGAAAAAATTGATTTTCGAAAGAAAACAAGTTCAATTAATTATTTTTGATTTGAAAGTGTTTTAGGAAAACAAGCGAGCCCATACAAGGTGGCTTTATGTATGCTCCTAAAAGTGGAACTAGCGTGACACTAGTATTCTAAACGACCGATTGGAACAATCGATCGAATAGTTGTCGCTGTAGAAAAGCCCAGGACCAAACTATGAATGTGTGCAGGTGTGCATTGTGTATGTTTACCTGTTCCTTGATGAGGAGCCCAAGAGGAGGCTATGTGTTCTAATATGATAAACGCATAATTAAATGATAATTAGAACACACAAGGAATTACAACCTATGCGAGAGTGGAGGTACATGTTCATGAGCGGGAATATATATACAACCAAATCGAATTAATTTGAATAATTGAATAGCTTTGCTTTGGTGCAAGAATTGAGCTCCATGTAGTCTTCAAGGTCAGATAAGGCTTGATGCATCGGATGGGTACCAAATGAAGATCCCTACATCACTCAAAATACAAACAAAAACTATGCGGAGAATGTTGCAATGCTTTAAGTATGTATTTTGTTTACAAATTAAACCGAATAAAGTATATGAATAAAAATAGTATAATTGTATTTACAATGCTAAATATGAAATAGAAATACTATATAATTATATATGCAATACTAAATATAAAATAGAAATACTATATAATTATATATACAATATAAAATATAAATACTATATAATTATATTTACAATACTAAATATAAAATAAAAATAATAATAATACTAAGTACTATATATATATATATTTACAACCTTAACTATATATTACTAAATAATACTAAGTGCTAAATAAAAGTAGTAATCCAATATTTTGATTGCTAAAGCAAGTATGGATGCACTAATTGAAGTGGGTGTTTTGAATAATCCTTGAAGATCTTCACAAGTAGCAAACTCGTTAGTAGCATAAGTGGGATGAAAAGTAAATGAAATGGAAATGCGATAATTAGAACATGTATTGGTGAACAAGGTTATAAAATTGAATGAAGTTAATATGAATCTAACATGAATACATTTAAATAATCGAAAGCTTAAATCAATATTCAATTCCACATGGCATTTCGCTCTAACTTCATTCAATATTGAGTAAACACAACAATTATTCATGATTATCAATTCAAATGAAAACAAATGACAATGGTTCATGTTATTACTCTATCAAGTTTAAGACATGAAAATTCAAGCTCAACGCATGCTTAAAACAACAAAAACTAATTCGCAGCAACCACATAATCACAAATATGCTCAGATATCGATCAAAAATCGCATAAACTCAAGGCAAACACGAACAAGTGTCAAGATAAACTCAATCAACCACGGATTATTAACCAACTAGTATATTTCAACCACTTACCAAAACGGGCAACTTCTCACCTCATGCTCAATACAAACATCTCAAACAAGTACTTAACGCAAACGGAAGCACAATAATAGAATACTCATCCTTAGAATTCAACTCAAATAAATCAAAATTGTAATGATGTGTATGGACGATTCAAGAACCAAACGGTTGAACATTCAAGTATTGCTATTCATAAATGAAATAAAAATCACATAAACCCATGCTATTATTCACTACAAGGTCGAAACATGAAAATTGAATTCTAAACACATTTAAACCATATGAACCAATAACCGACAGCAACTTCATTATCTTAAGAAACACTCAAATATCGATCAAAACCCCACAAACTCAAAGGCAAACGCAAACAAGTGTTAAGACAAACTCAATTAACTTCGGACCATCAATTAACTTGTGTATCTTCAACCACTTACCAAACCGGGCAGCAACTTTGCAAACTTAATGATGCTTAAGGAAATTGTTTCAATCATGCTCAAGGATTTAAAGAAATGATAAGCAAACTCCACAACCAAATTCATTTTCCAATATTCACAATCAACTCACGTCCAAACCATGTTAATAGCTCCTTCAAATGAACTTAAACAAGCATGACACCAATTTAAACTCAACTCAAGAATGACACTAATGCAAGTATTTTCAACATAATTTTATCACTAAGACCTTAACGCTAAATTAGTACCAAGAGAGATTGATAACAAGACATAATACAATGACGCCAAATTCCTCATCCGATTCTTACATGAAGCAAATGGACAACTTCCATATCATGCCGAGCTAAGCAACATCCTTGGTTCACTTAACACGAGCTAAGCATGGTATCACAAATGAACTTTATCACAATTTGCATAACATTAGCAAAAGTTTGACATGATTTAACACAAACAAACCAAATTTTAAATTTCCACACGACAACTTACAAAACATGTCGCCACTAGCAAAGATTCTATCACCCAAAATTCGCTTATTCCACTTAACACAAGAAAACTCTACACAAATGTACACAAACCTCATTGATCCGACATTACAAACAATAACCATCATCTATTAGACAAAACTAAAAGTGATCATTCTAATAAAGATAACAAAGAACAATTTGACAAAGATAACATCAACAATTTAACGATATATTCACGACAATTGTATCAACATACAATTTCAAATCAAGTTTGTAATAACTATTCATCACACTCGACAATAATTCATTTATCAAATCCAAAGGTAACGAAAATTACCTAAATGTTGAAATCAGATGGAAACCATGATATGTTATTGAACCCAAGCAAGTGTTGAACGATTGGAAACTGAGCTACGAGCGGAGAGATTACGAAGCGAGTATGTTGTCGAATGTAGATGTCGGGCGCAAAGTAAGAACGTTGCTGGATGGTGGTGGTTGCGGCGACGGAAAGAGGATGGAGGCGGAGTAAATCGCGGAGATTGACGGCAGGGGGTTTGAACGAGACGGATGGAGGAAGAAGAGGTAACAGGCGAAGGGAACACAGTGAGGAAGAGAGTGTGAAAGCGGAGAAGATGAGGTTAGACGGAGGTTGTTACGGCGGGGTTGACAGTGGGTAGGAACGAAGGAAATGGAGGGACGAGTAGGTGACGATTGAAGGGGGTGAAGGGACGATGAAGGATGGTATAGGCAGTGAGGAAATACGAGGGTGTAGCGCGGTTGTTTGAGAGAAGCAGGTGGCTGGAGATTGATGGAGGTACGGCGGGAGTAAAGACAGAGAAGTATTACGGCGAGTTGTCGGTGATGACTGTAATGAAGATGGAATGGAAGACGGTGTGTGAGCGGCGATGGGGGTATGGTGAGATGGAGGTCACAGCGTGGGTTGTAGCTGCGGAAGTTGAAGTAGGATACAGAGGGAGTGGTTCAGAATGGAAGGCTATTGAAGAAGGAAGCTGTGTTTTGTTCCTCTGCTTTCCGCCTCTCTTCCGCTTTTTAAATTTGGCCCCTTAATCAATGACATAACATACACATATATACCCAAATATTAGGTTTGGCAATTTTAAAATGGCAAAATACCCTTTGATGAATTGGACCCAAAAGCCCAATAGATTAAAACAAATCTATCCAACAACATTTTATTTTGATTTTTGGAGGTGAAAATTGGACACTTAAAATTGTTAAATGATAAAATTTGGACAATAAAATATCCGAAAAATAAAATAAACATATTAAAATAAATCACGGTTTCATAGATTAAAGAAAAATTATCGACATAATTAAAATTGAAATAAAACGATAATAAAAATACCGATTTTAAAACACTTACGGTTAAAAACAAAACTTCAAATGTATTGAAAAATTAGAGAGATCATATTTTCATGATCTACGGACACGTAGATTCATAAAGCAAAGGAGTAAGAGGCTAAAGTTTGAAATATTTTTCCCGCTAATTTTCCGCAAAGGTCGAATTGCTTTTAGCAATGCTTGTAAAATCGAAATATTGATATCATCGATATATAATCAACTTAAAATGACACAAGAATAGGTAAGGAGATAAAATGAATGAAGTGAAATATCGGGTATTTTATAACTATAAAACGATGCAAACGTCAATTTAAACTGACTTTTGGTCAACTTAAATACAACGAAATGATGCATGTGCAATGCATGAATGACTGTTTAATGCAATGACCTAATGGAAGCGTATGCAGTGAATGAATGACTGTTTAATGCCAATGACCTGATGGACGCGTATGCAGATGAACGTGAAGCCTAAGCCAGATAAAATTGATATAGGAGTGCAAATTTTGGGGTGCAACACTATGATGATTTGTTTTGAGGGCAACGGTGCTAGAATACCTCTACGTTCGAGGGACTTGACCATTTGAATTCGTAAAGGCAACGAGAGAGAATTACCCTAATTAAGGGGTGCATGTGTGAAAAAGTGTGTTGATTTCAGGTATTTTATCTTGGAGTTAAGAGTGACCTATGTCGAATTTTAGTCTTGCCATACACGCCTAATTACTAGCAGTTTATAGGGTGCGGAAATTAAATTGCGAAAAGTAAAATTGCGGAAAGTAAATGTCCTACGCTATTACATGGCTTTGGGGCAGTTACATAATATAGGAGTGCGGAAAGTAAAGGCGGAAATATAAAGGTGCGGAAAGTAAATCCTACGCTATTACATGGCTTTGGGGCAGATACATAATTTAAACTTGCGGAAAAGAAAATCCTAATTTAAACTATTACATCCCATGAGCAGTTACATTATTGGGAAAAATAAAACGATAAAGAAAATTGTCCGAAACGGAATAACCTGTGAAAGAATAAGAAAATTGGAAATACGAGATAAATCGAAATAAGAGGAAAATGTTAGTAAAAATGCAAATTTTTATATGAGAAAAATATGACATGCTGGAAATAGTATTAATATGCTAAAATATATTTTTGGGATTTTTTGGATGCAATTTAGTAATTAAAATGCAATTAAAGGCTAATTAAATGATAAATTAACAATTAAATTAAATATGCATGCAAAATTATGTTTTTTAATTTTATAAATTAAATAAAGATTTTATGAGAATAATGTAAAAAGGAAAATAATTTTTGATGACGTTTTAATGCATAACTAAAATTATGAAAAGAATTAAAATTGCATGGAAATATTAAAAGGAATTATGAAAATAAGAGTTAATTTGCAAAAGGAAAAAACAATATGGTCCTGATCAGGTTCGAACCTGTGACCATTGAGGAAATCCCATGCATGCTTACCAACTGAGCCAAGTGGCTCTTGTGTTTGAAATATGGAAGCATTGGATTATAAGTGTACGCTGTCTTGATTTGAAGTCAAACACACCCTGGACCCCAAAGGTTTATAAACGAACGAATCAGAATGCTCCATGTTGCCACGCCAGCGCCGGTCTCAGATGAGTCAACGACGCCGGAGCCCTAGCTCCGGTCGTCTTCTCAGGCGAGGAGATTCTTGGAACCTGCAAAATAACGCGAATACAAAGAAAAAGAAGACCTTGTCCACCTAAATCGGACCTCCTGAATCCATTGGTGGTATTAGTTTTGACTGAATCGGCCTGTACAGGCCGGTTCGAAGCTCACAGTCCGAAAAGCCCTAGTAATGGTATTATACGATTCTGACGTTTAAAACCAAGAACGATTACCCAGATCAAACCCTAGGCATCTTGTGATCATGATAAAAGCATTAGAATTGATCAAGACAAGCAGGATAACCAAATGCAAAAATCAAAAGAAAGTAGATAACCACATTTTTTAGTGTTCTTGGACTTTTTGGAAAGATCTAAGAGTCCTCTAACCAACCCTTTTTGTCTCATCTCAATTGAAGTTTCCATGCTCAATATATCCTCAAAACAAAAAGTTGACTTTTTGTTGACTTTGAGAATGACCTGTAATGTTTTGGGCCATACCTCTCAAATGAAGCATTTTTTGGACATTCTTGTGAGACATGAAGTTGTAGAGAATTGAATTTCCTTCAAAACAAGAGGTGGTGGAAAATTTCGAGAAAGTATGAGAAAGTTATGATCAACAAAGTTCATTGACTTTTCACCTAGAAACCCTAATTTGGAAAGTTTGACTTTTGTGCAAATCTTGAGTTTTCTTGATGAATCATGATCAACCCTTGATCAAATGATGAATGTAACTTCAAAATGAGGATGTTGACCAAAAATTATGAAGTTTGACTGTATGTTGAACACAGTTGACTTTTTGTCCAATACAATTGATTTTCAACCATCTGAGCAATTGTTTGAGGAAACTTGACTTGTAAGGCTTGAAACTTGACATGGAGAATCTTTGAAGTATATGAGGAGGCATGAAGGCCACTGGAGATGTTGGAAGTCCATCTTGATCTGAGAATCACCAAACCCTAGCCTGGGTTGATTGTCTAGGAGAGAGTTTGTCTGGTCAACTCTTGAGGAATCCTTGAGTATGGATGTATGAAATATCTTGAGAAGATGGAGGGCAAATTTTGGGGTATGACAACTGCCCCTGTTCAATCTTCTTGTACTGGAAGGTTAGATTGACACTGCCTTCGTGACCGGAGGTAGAAGATGATTGAACACCGAGTACACCAAAATTTGCACTCGCTGGACGATGCGGAATGGGCTTACAGATGCCATTTGGAGAAGTCGAGATTTCACCGGGAATGAGTCGACGCTAGACTCGAGGTTGCCGACATGGAATTGACGGTGATGGGCTTAAGATGCCATCCGGAAAGGTTGATGCCGGGAGTGAGCCGCACGCCAGGCTTTGTAGTCATTTCTGGAAATATAGGAGATGGGCTTGAGATGCCATCCGGAGAAAGTCGTACGCTAGACTTAGTACTCGCCTTTTGAATGGAGTTATTGGTTCGTATTGGTTTTTAACCAAATATGCAGCATTCTGAACGTGGAGAAGTGTTGACAAGTAGTCGGAGATGGGCTTAAGATGCCATCCGGGGCAACTGAGTCGTACGCTAGACTCTATAGTTGCTGTTGATAATAAGAGCGAGTCAGAATAGGTCTTCGTGCTGATTACTCTGAGGAATAGTAGTTGGCAAAAATGTGGATAGCTTCCCTGTTGTGCATCGGGTGTTGATCCATGCCTGTTATCGGAGGATAATTTGTGATCATTCGGATAGGGTTTCCCGTCCGGCTTCGGGTATTAATCCTGGATCCGTTGTCGGAGGACAACGAGTGCGGTCATTCGGGATAGTTTTCCCGCTGAGATTCGGGGCTTAATCCTGGACCCTGGTCGGAGGACAGGGGTGGTCTTTCGATAGTTTTCCGCCGAGATCTGGGCTTAATCTGACTCGGACCGTCGGAGGACAATTTAGGGTGGTCTTCCAGATAGTTTTCCCGTCGAGATTCGGGGCTTAATCCTGGACCTGCTTGCGTCAGAAGCGATTTCCACCTGTTTTGGAGAAAACAAGAGAAACTTTGATAGAATATTTGTTAGTCTTATGCAAAGTATGATGCATGACAATGTGTATGAATGACGTATGCATGAATTATGTATGAATGGTAGATGTCGTGGTATTTCAAAACATATCCATCTTGAAGAAGATGCGGATGTTCTGCTTGGGGATTTCTGATCTCTGCTTGAGGATGAAACCATGGAAATCTTGACTAAGAATAAGAATAGGTGACTTTGATTCCTCCGATGCACTATATGACCAAGTTTCAAGTCCGGATACTGCTGTTGGGGAATAACGATAGAAGATGTTTCGCTGAGGATCCTGTATGTAGACCCTACTGGGGATGGTGGGAGTTGGAAAATCACTCCGCTGGGAATCTTGAAATGAGGGCGGCTTGCTGGGAACCTCGTGTTCAAACCCTGCTGGGGATGATGGCACCGGGGAGCCCTCTGTTGGAAAGTGGGAAATGTAGTTTTCCTCCGATGTACTATCTGACCAAGTCTCGGGCCTAGCTACCATTGAGGAGGGTAAAGATTGAGAAACTCGTCACTGGAGGTCTCATGCATAGACCCGGCTGGGGAGAGTCCGGGAGGAAATCCGTTGGGGGGTCTTGTATGTAGACCTTGTTGGGAAGAATTAGAAGGCGCTCTACTGGGGATGTTGAGCGTAGATCTCACTGGAGAGCGTTTGACTTATCGAGAGACCGGTCAGCTCTGGAATCTCTCGATCGGGGAATAGAAAGTGTAGGTTTCCTCCGATGCACTATCTCGACCAAGTTCCGTGTCCGACACCTGCTGGAGAAAAGGGAACTGAGAGATATTTCATGATGATAGATACTCGGCCGATAAAGTGTTACAGCCTGGAGACTGATGAGTGGAATTACTGCTCGTGGATTAACATATACTCTGCTGGGAGAGGTTTAGTGAGTGACACCTCTGCGGGGGTTACGTTCTGCGAGGGAATGCTTTTGGTGAGCAATGACTCTGTGGGGATTTGTACTCTGCAGGGGAACATGTTGGTGACCTTCGTCGTCATCTCAATTCCTAGTGCCCGTAGTAAGTACTTTTGTATGTCTGCATTTATTTGGAAGGTGGCGTATGGCCAAATAGTTTATACACAAGAAGAGTAAAGAGCTATGCGGAAGCAATCTCGTTAAGTTCCAACTATGCTAGTACTCATATATTTCAACTATCTCATCTCTCTGCTGTCAGTAGAAAGTGAGTGAATTGTTCTTCGCCATTTGAATCCTGGATGCTGAGAGTAGTCTGAAGATAGGTGATCTGGATGAGACATAGTCGTACGCTTGAATCCCTAACTTTTGCCTAGACTGTGCCCTTTCGGGTTTTTAGTCTACCGGGATACCCTTTTTTGCCCAAGCCGCCTTTTCAGGTTTTCGACTTGCCGGGTGTACATCTTTTGTATATATCCTTAACTTTTGCCCGAACCCTTTTGGTTCGCCAGGATGCCCTTATTTTTGCCTAGGTCAGTCGACCTAGCGGGTCTCGTTTATGCGTAGTATTTTTTGACTATGTCTGCGTTCACAGGGTGTGGGAAGTCTTCGCCATCCATGGTGCTAAGTATCATAGCTCCGCCAGAAAATACTGTCTTGACTACAAATGGTCCCTCGTAGGTGGGAGTCCATTTGCCCCTGGGATCACGTGAGTTTTAAGATACCTCTTCACATCGTAGTACCAAGGTTTCTCTTCTGTATCAAGCTCATGATAGTATGCTGGTTCGTCAAACTTCTCAATGATGATCTAGGGAGCCTCGTTGTCCCATCTAACCTTGAACATGGATGACATAGTAGCCAACGCGTCTGCCAACTGATTTTCTTCTTGTGGAATGTGATCAAAAACAATCTCTTCGAAGTAAGGGATCAAGCTCAGAACATGCTCTTGATATGCAATGAGATTCGGATGCTTTGTGTCCCACTCGCCCTTAATCTGACTGATCACTAAAGCTGAGTCTCCATACACTTGTAAGAACTTGATTCTTAGGTCAATAGCAGCCTTAATACCCATGATGCACGCTTCGTATTCAGCCATGTTGTTCGTAACACTGAAGCAAAGTCTGGCGGTGAATGGCGTGTGTCCGCCTGTAGGAGATGTAATGATGGCGCCAATGCCATTGCCAAGTGCGTTTGAGGCTCCATCAAAGACCATGGTCCATCGGGATCCTTGTTCAGGTCCTTCGTCTGGTCCTGGCTCTTCGCAATCTGTAACTAGTAAAACATCTTCGTCTGGAAATTCGAACTGCATAGACTGATAGTCATCTACGGCTTGATGAGCCAAGTGATCGGCTACTACACTTCCTTTGATCGATTTATGAGAAGTGTACTGGATGTCATATTCGGTCAAGATCATTTGCCATCTTGCTATTCTTCCGGAGAGAGCTGGTTTCTCAAAGATGTATTTTATCGGATCCATCTTGGAAATCAATAAGGTAGTGTGAGTCAACATATACTGTCTTAGTCGGCGAGCAGCCTGTTAAAGTGCAAGTTTTCTCGAGCAGTGAGTATCTTGTTTCACACCGGTAAACTTTTGCTAAGGTAGTATATTGCATCTCTTTTCGACTGCAGCCATGTTGCCCCAACACACCCCCATTGAATTCTCTAACATCCAAGTACATGATAAGAGGTCTTCTTTGGTAGGCGCATCAGATGAGGATTCAGAGGTACTCCTTGATTTTGTCAAAAGCGATCCGGCAATCGCCGCTCCATTCCACTACTTGATCTTTCTTCAAGAACTTGAAGATTGGCTCACAAGTAGCGTTAGATGTGCAATGAACTGCAATGTAGTTCAAACGTCCCAAGAAATCTCGACTTCCTTCCTGGGAGTCGGCATTTTTGTATAGCTTTAACCTTGGCGGGGTCAACTTCAATACCTCTATTGCTGACAACAAACCCTAGGAGTTTACCGGATCTGACTCCAAAAGTGCACTTGTTAGGGTTAAGTCTCAACTTGTACTTCTTTAATTTGTCAAACAACTTCTACAAATGATCGAGGTGTTCTTCTTCAGTCTGGGATCGAGCTATCATATCGTCGACGTAGACCTCTATCTCGTGATGGATCATGTCATGAAATAGTGCCACCATGGCACCGATAAGTGGCGTCAGATTCTTCACCGAACGGCATAACTTTGTAGCAGTAGTACCCCACCGTAACAAAAGTAGTCTTCCATGTCTTCGGAGCCATTTTGATCCGATTGTAACCGGAGAAACCATCCATGAAGGAGAAAACCTTATGTTGGTGTTGTCAACCGTAACATCAATATGAGGGAGTGGAAAATCGCCTTTCGGACTCGCTTTGTTCGATCTCGTAATCACACACATCCGTATTTTGCCATCCTTCTTGGCACGCACCACGCTTGCAACTCATCAGGATAAGAAGTAATGCCTAGGAAGCCGACGCTGAATTGTTTCATGACTTCGGCTTTGATTTTCTCCGACATCTCGTGACGATGCGATTTAACCTTCTGCTTCACCGAGAAAACCTTCTTCATGGCAATCGTGTACCACAATATCAATGTCTAAACCAGTATGTCTTCATATGACCAAGAGAAAATCTCAATATAGTCTCGTAGCATCCGAATCAATCTTTCCTTGACACCGCTCTCAAGACCCCCTCCTATCTTGATCTCTTTCTGCCTTCGTCAAGCACTCAAATTCACAACCTCAACCGCTTCTTCGTGGTCAGATAACTCGCCTTCTTGCTGTAGCAGTCAAGTTCTCCGGCACTTCACAATCTTCCTCGCTCGCCTTCGCTAGGTAGATCGATTATTGAAGTCATATTTAGCAATAGCATAGTCGTTATTAACTAGATTCGAGTGATTCTCAGTTGTATCACGTGGGTGTGTAAGAAACACATAGCTCTTTGAAGGGTGATAAAGTAAAGAAAGAAAAACAATTGAATGCAAAAGTCCAACGAATTTATTGAATGAAAATACGCAAACGACGATAATAACCTCGCAAACGAGCCATGATGCCCCGTAAGGCACTAGGCTTTAGAGTTTATTGTTCAAAACATAAAGAAATACGAAAAGCAAAACAAAACAAGAGCAATTACCCCTGCTAAAGGAGATTGGTATGACGCCTTCGCCTTCCACCATCGAGCCCTTTGTCCGAGTGGGAAGATCCACTTGCGATGTCAAGTCGTTGTCGCCGCCTTCTATAGCATGGATTCCACCGCCGATGCGGAAAGGAAGTTGGCCGCACGCTCAGGGCGATCATCTTCTGACCCTTGATGGTGAAGCCTAAACCAGTCTTGTCAGATTTGAAAGGAAGATCGGGGAGTTGTCCCCAAATAGCACTACCTCCTTCTTCAACTGCTGTTTGAGCATCCTTCAGAGAGGCCATCCTAGGCGGAGCTTGTGTAACTGGAGGACGGAGAGTCGATGTGCATGACTGGGTATTGTTTCAAAAGCTTGACAGGGAGTCTCAAAGAATTCTCCTTCCATCTCAAGGTATCGGAATGATTGTAGATGACTGACCATGTATTCCTCCTCACCACACACTGTAACAACCTTCCCCTTCACCGGGTACTTCAGTTTCTGATGCAAAGTAGAGGTAACAGCGCCTGCCCCATGTATCCAAGGGCCCAAGTAGGTAAGAGAGTCGGACGGATGTCCATGACAAAGAAAGTACAATCAAAAGTCCGGGAACCGACTTTGACAAAGTAATGAGTTTCCAAGCGCTCGCTTAGAACCATCAAAAGCTCACAATAATGTCACTGGTCTCGTAACCAACCCTTCGACATCAAGCCGATCAAAAGCGCCTTCGAAGGATATTCGAGAGTAACCGGATCCACTAAAACATGGGATGTAGTAATGCCCTTGCATTCAATGTAGATGTGTAAGGCTTTGTTGTGTTTCCTTCCCATAGAGTCAAATCAATATCGAGAAGCCTAGGCCGTTGTTGGCAGCTAGCAATACAAACTTCGAACCGATCAGAGTAGTGTTCATGAATATGAGCATTCTTCGTAAACTTCACCAAGGCTTTGGCATGAGCCTCGAGCACAAGAGCGAGCAAGCATGGAGATCTTGGACGAGTTTGTCCTAGCTGCTCCACAACATTGTAGTCACTCTTCTTGATAATCTTCTAATTTCCTCCATTTCTTGTTTGGAGGTGTCTTCAAGAACTTCCTTTGGTACTTCCGTTGAAAGGTGATGAGTTACTAGTTCTTTCCCTCTAGCTTGGGGAAGGGATTGAATAGCTGGAATGCGAGCTGGAGTCGCAGTGTCTTTTGGAGGAGAGATGTCTGGAGAGAACACTCTTCCGGTTCTGGTCACCTTACTGGATCCGGTGATGTTGTCAATGTTAGGAATGGTAGCTTCAATTGTAAGGTCCTCAATAGTCAGAGGGTCTTGTTTGACACCATGATGGTAAACATCAGCCCCATAATTCCAAGGAATAGCCTTGTCAGAGGAATACGGAACTGGCCTTGGAGAAGTAATGATGAGAGGTGCCACTCTAGGCACAGGATCAGCAGAGGAAATCCTTATCGTGTTAACATCAACATAGTCTTCGGGAAATCACACCCCATCCGCTGCCTTAACATCTTCAATAGGAATCTTGTAGCTATCAGGAACAGTGTATTTCACCATGTAATCATACTTTCCACTTGGCTGCCCCAAGGTATCCTACACAGGTGGTGTAGCTTCATTCGCATCGTCAATCTTCAACTTAGACATCTCTTCACACAGCTTCTGCACAGGTGGTTTTAGAAATAGTATCTCACGGTTGTCCATCATGCATTGAACACGTCTTCTCAACCAAGCACAACCATCAGGCGCAGATGGGCACCAACGACAATTCTCTGGGCATCCTGGGTTGACACCGGCTTGCAGCAAATTCTTCTTAACAGTCATCAGAGGAATGGTCAAGTCATCTATGTTGAAGACATAAGTATCTTCACCAACAACATTGGAACTCTTGTCATGATTAGGCATAGGAGCGTTGATCACATTCGGAGTCTCAACAGGAGGATCAAATTCAATCTGCTTAGCTTCAATCATGTCTTGAATTTTGTTCTTCAAAGCCCAACAGTTGTCAGTGTCGTGTCCTGGGCTGTTGGAGTGGTAAGCACACTTAGCATTAGGATTGTATCTCGGAGAGGAAGTGTTGACATTCTGAGGAGGCTCCCTCAAGGTAATCAACTCGCTTTCAACATGTGTTGCAAGGCTTTGACAATGGCATGTTCATCTTCAGAACTGCCTCGTGGGCTGCTCGACCACGCTGTCTCACCGAGGTCAGGCCGATGTAGGATCGAGATCACAACCGCCCCACGATTGAGCGCGTTGGTCTTGGCTTTTCTCGACCATACACAAGCATTAGCTTCCTTCTTACCACCAAAAGATCTCTTTGCAGATTGAAGATGAATCCACCAATTTTTCCACTTGATACCACCAATGCGCTGGCGGTCAAGATCGCCGTGAACTGATCGAGGAGTTTCCAATCGATGATTGAAGAATCTGTTGTTCCCATGAACATATCAACCAACTCCCTATTGGACAAGGATGGCTGAATCGCTAGATCTCCATTTCGAAAGCATACCTTGAACTTCGTCACACCCATAGACATGCTTTGTAAATCCATGCGAGTGGTGCCAATTCAAAGATTGTACTCATCGTCAGAGAAAGCATATGCTAAGTCACCCAAGAACGGATACGGTTATCTCTAGTGATAGTACCACTCCAACTAAGTTTCGACAAACTCTCTTGAAAATAATGCATCCACAACCTTCTGTCATCAAGGGGTTGATTTTCCGAACATAGACTTCAAATGCATTTTAGGGCAAGACATGCCATCATACTTGGGAAAGGTAGGTACTTTGAACTTGGGAGGAATCACCACACCAGAACAAGACTCGATCATCAAAATTCAACCCGACATTTTCGTGTTTTCCACAAAGATTCAAAGCGGTCTTCAAGTTGCTTGTACTTGTCATCTTCATCGTAGTATCGCTATGGTCGAGCGATCCTCTCTTTCTTGGGCTCACGCTGGTCATCTTCATCACCCTTGGTACTTCTCTTCTTGATACTTCCTTCGAGAGTTCTATCCTAACGACTACTTTAGGACCACCTTTGAAACGTCTACCCATGTTGAGAAGACCAATGACCTTCTTCTTCTTACTGACAAGCTTCTTCAGATCCTCTTGGCCTTGGACCAAGCTGGTGAACATCTCCTAGAACTGAGCATTCTGAACTTGGAGATCTTTGACAGTCTGTTCAAGAGCCAATTCTGCTAAAATAAATAGCGAGAAAATCAGAAAACCGATCTTCAATGTACCTGTGATGCAATGTTATGCTATGCTATGCAATGTTTATGCGAACGCGATGCAATGTTTTCAAGGACCTCTAGGAATTTAAATTTGTTAAACAAGCAATGAACAAACTTTATTAGTTACTTTTATTCTCTTTATTTTCTTTTCTTTTGAGTACAAGAAATAGTTCGGAAAAATAAAACAAAAGAACAAAAATCCTAAAGCTCTAGGTCCCATGGGCGCTTCCTCTTGGTGCCGAGGTATTGATGTTGCGCCTCCTCGTGAAGTAGCTTGGTCAACTCTAGTACCTTCTTCTCAAGGCATAGCACCGAGCTCGAATGTATCCTTTCTTCTTTGAGTGAATCCAGATCTCTTCAAGTCTTCAAATCGTGAGGCATGTCGATGATGAATAGTAGTGGTACGCCACCTATAGCAACAGTTCCATAATTACTGGTAGAACAGGCGTGAATGGCATCATGAAGTTTTGAGCTCGAGCTCGCACCCATTTGAGGTAAGGTTCCCAAGGAATGGAGTTCTGGTGCCCCAAAGTCTTGGTATCAGTCTTCTTTACCATGCCCCAAGCGTGTATAAACCTTCGTCGGTAATTCTGGAGATCGTGATTATAGTCGAACACAATATCTTGGAGAAGCATATCATGAGGACCATCTCTTCGAGCATAACCAAACTGACGTAGAGCTAGAGAAGGATTGTAGGTGATACCTCCTCTTATGCCGAGGAGTGGTACATTAGGGAATTCTCCACAACGCTCAATGAATGTGAAGTCCTTTTGAGAGAAAAGACACCAACGGATATCTGAATGAGAGAGTGACATTAATCTTTGAGACCATCTCAACCTTTGTTCATTCTTCAAGACTGATGGAGGAAGATGCGAAATAAACCACCTAGAAAGTAACGGTACACAACACATGAGAGTTCCTTTTCTTTTGATAGTACGAGTGTGGAGAGAATGTAGGATGTCTCCAAGTAAAGTAGGCACTGGATTGCGGGTAAGGAAAATCTTGATAGCGTTCACATCAATGAATTGATCCGAATTAGGGAATAGAACCAAACCATAAATTAGCAAGGCCAAGATGTCTTCGAATGCATGGAAACTCATAGCTTTGAGGAATTCTCGGGCTTTCTTTATCAGAAACTTAGAAAGTAAACCCCTAACTCCACTTCTGGTTTCCCAATTGGCTTCAATGTTTGAGCGCTTTAGGTGTAATGCTGATGCGATGTCTTCGTACCTAGGAACTTTTTCTAGACCGGTGAATGACATTTGGTCAAGAATAGGTATCCCAAGTAGCTTAGAGAACTCTTCCAAAGTAGGAACCAACTGATAATCTGGAAATGTAAAGCAATGGTGTTTTGGATCAAAGAACTGGAATAGGACATGCATCATATCTTCTTCATAACCGGAGGTAACCAAATCAAGTAGATAACCATGTCTCTTAGTGAACTGAGCATGATCGGGAATTTCTGAAACCAATTCTTTGAGTTGAGAAGGTAAACCCATGAAGTTGATTCGGATAGTCTTTCTAGAAGCCATAATCCCTACAAAACAGAGCAAAGATAAATTCCCTAGGTCCTTGAAATAGTTAGAGATGATATGCAATGCAAATGATGTCATGATGTCATGTTTGGAACACACAAACAAATCACACAATGAGCCTACGTTTAAGGCTTGCATGAGGTATAGGTGTCATACCACAAAATTTGCCCTCCATCTTCTCAAGATATTTCATACACCCATACTCAAGGATTCCTGAAGAGTTGACCAGACAAACTCTCTCCTAGACAATCAACCCAAGCTAGGGTTTGGTATCTCTCAGATCAAGATGGACTTCCAACATCTCCAGTGGTCTTCATGCCTCCTCATATGTTTCAAAGATTCTCCATGTCAAGTTTCAAGCCTTACAAGTCAAGTTTCCTCAAACAATTGCTCAGATGGTTGAAAATCAATTGTATTGGACAAAAAGTCAACTGTGGTCAACATACAGTCAAACTTCATAATTTTTGGTCAACATCCTCATTTTGAAGTTACATTCATCATTTGATCAAGGGTTGATCATGATTCATCAAGAAAACTCAAGATTTGCACAAAAGTCAAACTTTCCAAATTAGGGTTTCTAGGTGAAAAGTCAACTGAACTTTGACTGATCATAAATTTCTCATACTTTATCAGAAATTTTTCCACCACCTCTTGTTTTGAAGGAAATTCAATTCTCTACAACTTCATGTCTCACAAGAATGTCCAAAAAATGCTTCATTTGAGAGGTATGGCCCAAAACATTACAGGTCATTCTCAAAGTCAACAAAAAGTCAACTTTTTGTTTTGAGGATATATTGAGCATGGAAACTTCAATTGAGATGAGACCAAAAGGGTTGGTTAGAGGACTCTTAGAGCTTTCTAAAAAGTCCAAGAACACTCAAAAATGTGGAAAATTGAGCAAGGTACACTATTCAGAAGTGGGGGAATTTTGGACAATTGCACAAAAGGACATTTTGGTCAAAATGCAAAATTTTCCAAATGGGCCTAATATCTTTTGATCCAAACTTGTTCATGACATTATTCTTGACCCATAAATGCTTGGCCATGGTGATTTTCTATTTTTATGATTTATATTTGAATTTTATAACATTTAATTCAAAAATAAATTATATAAAATATGAAAATTAAGTATTTTTTTTCAAAAGGAATGGATTTATATCTTCCTTAAAGTCCAAGAAAGCCCAATATTCATACCAAATTCGTGCTAGCCTTTGCATTCATGAGAAAATCAATTTTTTTCCAAATTTGATTTGTTTTTAATGGAAAATATTTGCACATTGATGGATCAATATTTTTTCACTCCTTTTGCCATCCAAACTTTCTCTATAAATACTCAGCATTGTGTACAAGCATGAGGACGAAACCCTAGCCCAAGAGAGAGTCCTTATTTTGCCAAAAATTTTCAAGAAACTTGAGCAAATCGTATTTTTATTTCCAGCCACTTTCAGCCTTCAAACACCATTCCATCGTGCTCAGAGGGTAAGTTTGAGTAAGAATGCATTATTTTCATGATTAAACCAAGCTGAATCGAGCCCTGTACATACATACATATTCAATTTCTTTTGATTTTTGCATTTGGTTATCCTGCTTGTCTTGATCGATTCTAATGCTTTTATCATGATCACAAGATGCCTAGGGTTTGATCTGGGTAATCGTTCTTGGTTTTAAACGTCAGAATCGTATAATACCATTACTAGGGCTTTTCGGACTGTGAGCTTCGAACCGGCCTGTACAGGCCGATTCAGTCAAAACTAATACCACCAATGGATTCAGGAGGTCCGATTTAGGTGGACAAGGTCTTCTTTTTCTTTGTATTCGCGTTATTTTGCAGGTTCCAAGAATCTCCTCGCCGGAGAAGACGACCGGAGCTAGGGCTCCGGCGTCGTTGACTCATCTGAGACCGGCGAGGGCTGGCGTGGCAACATGGAGCATTCTGATTCGTTCGTTTATAAGCACTGGGGTCCACTGGCTGACTGTGTTTTGACTTCAGAAATCCAAGACACGCGTACACTTATAATCCAATGCTTCCATATTTCAAACACAAGAGCCACTTGGCTCAGTTGGTAAGCATGCATGGGATTTCCTCAATGGTCACAGGTTCGAACCTGATCAGGACCATATTGTTTTTTCCTTTTGCAAATTAACTCTTATTTTCATAATTCCTTTTAATATTTCCATGCAATTTTAATTCTTTTCATAATTTTAGTTATGCATTAAAACGTCATCAAAAATTATTTTCCTTTTTACATTATTCTCATAAAATCTTTATTTAATTTATAAAATTAAAAAACATAATTTTGCATGCATATTTAATTTAATTGTTAATTTATCATTTAATTAGCCTTTAATTGCATTTTAATTACTAAATTGCATCCAAAAAATCCCAAAAATATATTTTAGCATATTAATACTATTTCCAGCATGTCATATTTTTCTCATATAAAAATTTGCATTTTTACTAACATTTTCCTCTTATTTCGATTTATCTCGTATTTCCAATTTTCTTATTCTTTCACAGGTTATTCCGTTTCGGACAATTTTCTTTATCGTTTTATTTTTCCCAATAATGTAACTGCTCATGGGATGTAATAGTTTAACTTAGGATTTTCTTTTCCGCAAGTTTAAATTATGTATCTGCCCCAAAGCCATGTAATAGCGTAGGACATTTACCTTTCCGCACTTTACATCCTCGCATTTTAATTTCCGCACCCTATAAACTGTTAGTAACTAGGCGTGTATGGCAAGATAATAATAAACATAGCTCACTAACTTTGCAAGATAAAAATATCTGAAATCAACACACTCCTTTCACACACGCACCCCTTAGGGTAATTCTCTCTCGTTGCCTTTACGAATCCAAAATGGTCAAGTCCCTCGAATGTAGAGGTATTCTAGCACCGTTGCCTTCAAAACAAATCATCATAGTCCCTTCGATACAAAGATCATAGACCCACGACGTCGCCTCCGAATACATGATCTTGACCCTCGATTGTTGCCTACGAAAAGTGATGATCGTCCCTTTCGAATGTGCTAGGATACTTCCTACAAGTTGCCTTCTATGACCATCCGATGTCCCTTCGAATGTACCGCTTACATCCAACGAATGGAGCTACCTACTAACTAATGGTACGGCTAGCGCTATTCTAAAGGAACGTAAATAATACGAAAACGACCAATTCTGAGTAGGTAATAAGGCTTTTAGTTGCTTGCTCTATCAAAATGCTTTTCACACCACACACTTTTCTCAAAGTTCAAACTCTTTTCAAAACGAAACATTTCCGAACACTTTGTATACATTCCTACATGAATCATTACAAAGTCAAAGCGAAATGCCTTTTCAAAACATCTTTTCAAACACACAGAAAGCAATTTTTAAAGTGATCTAGAGCAACTAAGAGCCCGTAGATAACTACGGATGAAAGGGGGTGCTAATACCTTCCCTTTTCATAACCATTCTCCCGTACTCAGAATCTAAACGAAGGTCTTTTTCTGTACTTTTACCTTCCCTTAATTGGATAAAAATAAAAGTCGGTGGCGACTCTTGCTATCCGCACATTTGGATACAAAAATCCTACAAAGTCAGCTTCACCAGACATGTAATCGGCGACTACTGGGAAACACCCTAAAGAGAGAATTATCTTAGGGATTTTAGATAACTTTACCGCTCGCTTGATTTGTATGCTTTACTTTTAAGGGTTGCTTGGGTATTACATTGTTGGGGATCCTACACCCGATCCGGTTTCCTTTTAGGTAAGTAGCAATAAATCGTCATGACTGCTAGGCGATACCAAAACGGTCAACATGATGGCTACGCTAGCGTGACACTTTGGTTGTCCCGATACTCTTCATTCCCAAGTCGAGGATAGTATTTGGATTCTGGTGTCATCAAGCGCTAACTAAACTTTTAGAACCTTAATTGACCCATCTTGGCCATTAGAAGGTAGTGAGATGGCTTTGGTGTAGACCGAGGTTGGTCGATACTGATGCTACGCCATTAAGATCGACTTTGGGATATTTTCGTCGACCACTTGGTAGTCGATTGAAATAAACGCCCGAGAAAGATCAATGATATGAGATTCCTAGAACCCTACATTATTATAGACAGATGAACCAACTCAAACTTTTGGTGGGTAAACACCTATACCTCATGCAAGCCTTAAACCTAGGCTCATTGTGTGCTTTGTTTGTGTGTGCCAAACATGACATCATGACATCATTTGCATTGCATATCATTTCTAACTATTTCAAGGACCTAGGGAATTTATCTTTGCTTTGTTTTGTAGGATTATGGCTTCTAGAAAGACTATCCGAATCAACTTCATGGGTTTACCTTCTCAACTCAAAGATTTGGTTTCAAATTCTCGATCATGCCCGCTCACTAAGAGACATGGTTATCTACTTGATTTGGTTACCTCCTTATGAAGAAGATATGATGCATGTCCTATTCCAGCTTTTGATCCGGCACCATTGCTTTACATTTCCGATTATCGCTTGGTTCCACCTTGGAAGAGTTCTCTAAGCTACTGGGATACCTATTCTTGACCAAATGCCATTCACCGGTTTAGAAAAGTTCCTAAGTACGAAGACATCGCATCAGCTTTACATCTTAAGCGCTCAGACATTGAAGTCAATTGGGAAACTAGAAGCGGAGTTAAGGGTTTACTTTCTAAGTTCCTAATAAAGAAAGCCCGAGAATTCCTCAAAGCTATGAGTTTCCATGCATTCGAAGACATCTTGGCCTTGCTAATTTATGGTTTGGTTCTATTCCCTAACTCGGATCAATTCATAGATGTGAACGCTATCAAGATTTTCCTTACCCGCAATCCAGTGCCTACTTTACTTGGAGACATCCTACATTCTCTCCACACTCGTACTATCAAAAGACAAGGAACTCTCATGTGTTGTGTACCGTTACTTTCAAGGTGGTTTATTTTGCACCTTCCTCCATCAGTTTTGAAGAATGAGAAAAGGTTGAGATGGTCTCAAAGGCTAATGTCACTCTCTCATTCAGATATCCGTTGGAGTCTTTTCTCTCAAAAGGACTTCACCTTCATCGAGCTGTGGGGAATTCCTAATGTACCACCTGGCATAAGAGGAGGTATCACTTACAATCCTTTTCTAGCTCTACGCCGCTTGGTTATGCTCTAAAGGATGGTCCTCATGATATGCTTCTCCAAGATATTGTGTTCGACTACAATCATGATCTCCGCATCATCAAGGTTTATACACGCTGGGGCATGGTAAAGAAGACCGATACAAGACTTTGGGGCACCGTAACTCCATTCCTTGGGAACCTTACCTCAAATGGGTGCGAGCTCGAGCTCAAAACATCATGATGCCATTCACGCCTGCTTTACCAAGAATTATGGAACCTGTTGCTATAGGTGACGTACCCTATACTATTCTCTATCCCGACATGCCTACTGATTTTGAAGACTTGAAGAGATCCTGGATTCAACTCAAAGAAGAAAGGGATACATTCGAAGCTTAGTGTTATGCAAGCAAGAAGAAGGTACTAGAGTTGACCAAGCTACTTCACGAGGAGCGAAACATCAACGCCTACCTCGGCACCAAGAGGAAGCGCCCATGGGAGACCTAGAGCTTTAGGATTTTTGTTCTTTTGTTTTATTTTTCCGAACTATTTCTTGTACTCAAAAAGAAAAGAAAAGAAAAAGAATAAAAATAACTAATAAAGTTTGTTCATTGCTTGTTTAACAAATTTAAATTCCTAGAGGTCCTTGAAAACATTGCATGGCATTCGCATAAACATTGCATAGCATAGCATAGCATTGCATCACAGGTACATTGAAGATTGGTTTTCTCATTTTCTCGCTATTTATTTTAGCAGAAATGGCTCTTGAACAGACTGTCAAAGATCTCCAAGTTCGTAATGCCTGGCCAAGCAGATGTTCACCAGCTTGGTCCAAGGCCAAGAGGATCTGAAGAAGCTTGTCAGCAGAAAGAAGAAGGTCATTGGTCTTTTCAACATGGGTAGACGTTACAAAGGTGGTCCTAAAGTAGTCAGCCGGATAGAACTCTCTGAAGGAAGTATCAAGAACGAGGGAAGTGACAAGGGCGATGAAGACGACCAGCGTGAGCCCAAGAAAGAGAAAGAGGATCGCTCTGACCATAGCCAGTACTCTGATGAAGATAACAAATACAAGCAACTTGAAGACCGTCTGAATGCTGTGGAAAACCTGAAAATGTCTGGGCTGAATTTTGATGATCTGAGTCTTGTTCCTGGTGTGGTGATTCCTCCCAAGTTCAAAGTTCCTATTTTCGCCAAGTATGATGGCATGTCTTGCCCTAAGCTGCATTTGAAGTCCTATGTTCAGAAGATCAACCCCACACCGATGATGTAAGGTCAGGATGCATTATTTTCAAGAGAGTTTGTCCGAACTCGCTTGAGTGGTACTATCGCCTAGGGAATGACCGTATCCGCTTTTGGAGTGACTTAGCGATGCTTTCTACACAGATGAGTAATGTCGAATTGACACCCACTGCATGCAACCGCAGCATGTCTATGGGTCGTGACGAGAAGTTCAAAGAGTATGCTCGTAAATGGAGAGATCTAGCAGCAGTTCAACCACCCTTGTCCAATAGGGAGTTGGTTGATATGTTCATGGGAACACTAATATCCTGCTCTTCAATCATCCGATTGAAACTCCTCACCGGATTCACCGAAATATTGACAAAGCAGCGATTGAAGCCGGTATCAAGAGCGGAAAGATTCAGATAGAGACATCTTCGAATGTCGCCAAGAGATCTTTGGTGGTAAGAAAGAAGCTAATGCCGTATGGTCGTAAAAGCCGAGCCAAGACCGACCGTGCTCAACTGGGGGGCCAGGATCTCCAATCCTACATCAAGACAACCTCACGAGACAACGCGTATCCGTAACGCGCCACGAAGACAAGCATTTAAGATCAACATGCCATTGTCGCAAGCCTTGCAACACATGTTGAAAGTAGAGTTGATTACCTGAGGATCCTCCTCGTAATGTCAATACTTCCTCTCCGAGATACAATCCTAATGCTAAGTGTGCTTACCATTCCAACAGCCTGTGGCACTATAATCGACAACCTGGGCTCAAGAACAAGATTCAAGACATGATCAAGCTAAGGCATTGAATTTGATCCTCCCACCGAGACCGAACGTGATCGCCCTATGCCTAACCATGACAAGAGTTCCAATGTCAGAAGATACTTTTGTCTTCAACATAGATGACTTGACCATTCCTCCGATGACCTAAGAAGAATTTGCTGCAAGCGGTGTCAACCTGTGATGCCTAGAGAATTGTCGCTGGTGCCCATCTCGCTACCGATGGTTGTGCTTGGTCGAGAAGACGGTCCAAGGCATGATGGACAACCGTGAGATACTATTTCAAACCACCGTGCGTAAGTCGTGTGAAGAGATGTCTAAGTTGAAGATTGACAATGCGAATGAAGCTACACCACCTGTGTGGGATACCTTGGGGCAGCCAAGTGGAAAGTATGATTACATGGTGAAGTACACTGTTCCTGATAGCTACAAAATTCCTATTGAAGATGTTAAGGCGACCGGATGGGGTGACGATTTTCCAGAAGACTATGTTGATGTTAACACAATAAGGATTTCCTCTGCTGATCCCGTGCCTAGAGTGGCACCTCTCATCATTACTTCTCCAAGGCCAGTTCCGTATTCCTCTGGCAAAGCTATCCCTTGGAATTATGGAGCCGATGTTTACTATCATGGTATCAAGAAAGACCCTATGACCATTGAGGACCTTACCATTGAAGCTACCATTCCTGACATTGACAACATCACTGGATCCAGTAAGGTGACCAGAACCAGAAGGGTATTCTCTCCAGATATCCCTCCTCCAAAAGACACTACGACTCCACCTGATTCCATTTATTCAACCCATTCCCAAGCTAGGGAAAGAACCTGACTCATCCGCTCAACCGTATACCAAAGGAAGTTGTCAAGACACCTCCAAACAAGAAATGGAGGAAATTCAAGATTATCAAGAAGAGTGACTACAATGTTGTGGAACAATTTAGGACAGACCGCCCAAGATCTCCATGCTTGCTCGCTTTTGTGCTCGAGGCTCATGCTAACGCCTTGGTGAAGTTTCTGAAGAATGCTCACATACCGCAAGACACTACCACTGATCAATTTGAAGTTTGTATTGCTAGCCTGGCTGCCAACAACGGACTAGGCTTCTCTGATGCTGATTTGACTCCTGCCAGAAAGAAACATAACAAAGCCTTGCACGTCTCTGTTGAATGCAAGGGCATTACTCTGTCTCATATTTTGGTGGATACCGGTTCTGCTCTGAATATTCTACCAAAGACTGCTTTTGATCGGCTTGATGTTGAAGGGTTGGTTCTGAGACCCAGTGACATTATTGTGAGAGCTTTTGATGGTTCTAAGCAAGATTGAGAGCTCATCATCTAAAGTCGGTTCCCGACTTTTGACTCTACTTTCTTTGTCATGGACATTCGTCCACTTACTCTTGCCTACTTGGACGCCTTGATACATGGGGCGGCCACTACTCTACCTTGCATCGTGTCAAGTACCCGTGAAAGGGAAGGTTGTTAAGATGTGGTGAGGAGGAATACATGGTCATTCATCCGCAATCATTCCGATATCTCGAGATGGAAGGTGAATCTTTGAGACTCCCCGCTGCTTTTGAAGCAATCCCCTGAGTCATGCTCTGACTCTCCTCACTCCTGAAAGTTACACAAGCTCCGCCTAGGATGGCCTCACGAAAGATGCTCAAGCCGCAAGAAGGAGGTAGTGCTATTTGGGGTCAGCCCCGATCTTCCTTTCAACCGACAAGACCGGTTTAGGCTTCACCATCAAGGGTCAAGATGATACGCTAACGTGCGCCAACTTCCTTTCCGTGATCAGCCGTAATGGAATCCATGCTATAGAAGACAACGACAACGACTTCGACATCGCAAGTGGATCTTCCCAACGCATAAAGGGCTCAACAATTGAAGGTCAAGACGCCATACCAATCTCCTTTAGCCGTGAGTAATTGCTTTTGTTTTGTTTTGTCATTTTTTATGTCTTGAACAATAAACTTTGAAAGCCTAGTGCCTCGCCCGGGCATCATGGCTCGCTTCATAGGGTTATTATCTCGTCGCTTATGATTTTCATTCAATAAATTCGCTGGACTTTGCATTCAATTGTTTGTTTTCTTTCTTTACTTTATCACCCCTTCAAAGAGCTATGTGTTTCTTACACACACCCACGTGATACACCACGTAATCACTCCGAATCTCGTTAATAATTATGCTATTGCTAAATATGACTTCAATAATCCGATCTACCTAGTCAAGACGAAGTGAGGAAGATTGTGAAGTGCCGTGAGAACTTGCTGATCACACAAAGAAGAAGAGCGAGTTATACACCACACCGAAGAGCAGTCGAGGTTGTGAATTGGGCATCGATGAAGATGTAAAAGAGATCAAGATAGGAGCGGTCTTGAGAACAAAGGTCAAAGAAAGGTTGGTTCGATGCTACGAGACTATATTGAGGTGTTTGCTTGGTCATACGAAGACATGCCTGGTTTAGACATTGATATTGTGGTACACCGACTACCAACGAAAGAAGGTTTTCTCCCAAGGAAATGTAGGTCTGTCAGACATTCCCGAGATGTCGAGAAAATCAAAGTCGGGTTATGAAACAGTTCAATGCCGGTTTCCTAGTCAAGTTTTATCCACAATGGTTGCAAACGTGGTGCCGTACTAAAGAAGGATGGTAAAGTACGGATGTGTGTGGATTACAGAGATCTGAACAAAGCGAGTCCGAAAGACGATTTTCCACTTCCTCATATTGATGTTCTGGTTGACAACACCGCCCAAAGATAAGGTTTTCTTTCATGGATGGTTTCTCCTACAACCGATCAAGATGGCTCCTCAAGACATGGAAAAGACTACTTTTGTTACACATGGGGCACTTTTTGCTACAAAGTTATGCTGCTCGATCAAGAACGCAGCGCCACTTATCGCGTGCCATGGTGGCACTATTTCATGACATGATCCACACGAGATAGAGGTCTACGCCGATTTACATGATAGCTCGATCCTGCATCAAGAACAACATCTTGATCATTTGCGTAAGTTGTTTGATGATTGAAGAAGTACAAATTGAGACTCAATCCTAACAAGTGCACCTTTGGAGTCAGTCCCAAACTCCTAGGGTTTGTTGTCGTTAATGAGGTATTGAAGTTGACCCCGCCAAGGTCAAAGCTATACAAGAAATGCCCCCCCGCACCGAGAAGGAAGTCGAGGTTTCGGGCCATTGAACTACATTGCCGATTCATTGCACATCTAACTACTACTTGTGAGCCAATCTTCGTTGTCAAGAAAGATCAAGTAGTAGAATGGAACGACGATTGCCGATCGCTTTTGACAAAATCAAGGAGTACCTGTAATCCTCCCATCCCGATGTACCAAGGAAGACCTCTTATCATGTACTTGACAAGATTAGAGAATTCAATGGGTGTGTGTGGGCAACATGACGAGTCCGGTCGAAAAGAGTATGCAATATACTACCTTAGCAAAAGTTTACCGATCGGCAACAAGATACTCACAATGAGAAAACTTGCGCTTGGTCTGTCACGACTAAGACAAGATATGTTGACTCACACTACCTTGTTGATTTCAAGATGGATCCGATGAAATACATCTTTGAGAAACCAGCTCCTAAGAATAGCAAGATGGCAAATGATCTTGATGAATACGATATCCAAAGACACTTAGAAAGCGATCAAAGGAAGTGTAGTAGCCGATCATTTGGCTCATCGTCGTAGATGACTATCAAGATATGCAGTCAATTTCAGATGAAGACGCTTTACTAGTTACAGATTACAAGAACTGTGCCCGACGAAGGACCTGAACAAGGATCCCGATGGACCATGGTCTTTGATGGAGCCTCTAACACACTTGGCAATGGCATTGGCGCCATCATTACATCCCCTGCAGGCGGACACACACCATTCACCGCCAGACTTTGCTTCAGTTGTACGAACAACATGGCCGAATACGCAGCGTGCATCATGGGTACTAAAGCTGCTATTGACTTAAGAATCAAGTTCTTACAAGTATATGGAGACTCAGCTTTAGTGATCAGTCAGATTAAAGGCGAGTGGGACACGAAGCATCCAAATCTCATTCCATATCGAGAACATGTTCTGAGCTTGATCCCCTACTTCGAAGAGATTATCTTTGATCACATTCCACGAGAAGAGAATCAGTTAGCAGACGCATTGGCCACTATGTCGTCTATGTTCAAGGTCAAATGGGACAACGAGGCTCCCCAGATCATCATTGAGAAGTTCGACGAACCAGCATACTGTTGTGAACTTGATGCAGAAGAGAAACCTTGGTTCTACGATGTGAAGAGGTATCTTGAGACTCAGGAGTATCCCGCAGGAGCATCTGTCAATGATAAGAAGTTCATGAGGAGATTTGCATCCAAATTCTTCCTCAGCAACGACATCTTATACAAGCGCAACCACGACTTGTGTGGATCAGAAAACAGCGATACGTATCATGGAAGAGTTACACGAAGGCGCATTTGGTACCCACTCCAGTGGACATACTATGGCTAAGAAGATTTTGAGAACAGGTTACTATTGGTCCACCATGGAAGCTGATTGTCACCGCTATGCTCGATCTTGTCACAAGTGCCGACGGCGCGACAAAGTGCACGCATTCTCCAAGACTGAACGCTCTAACAGCTCCTTGGCCTTCGCAATGTGGGGCATTGACATGATCGAGAAATCAAGCCCACTTCCAATGGACATCGCTTCATTTGTGGCAATTGACTATTTCACCAAGTGGGTAGAAGCCTCGATGCATCCATTATAAGAATGTTGTGGCTCGATTTATCAAGCATAATCTTATATGTCGATATGGCACCCCCGAAAGGATTATCACAGATAACGGTTCTAATCTCAACAACAAGATGATCACCGAACTCTGCACGCAGCTCAAGATCAAGCATCACAATTCTTCTCCATACCGCCTAAGATGAACGGCGCAGTGGAAGCCGCCAACAAGAACATTAAGAAGATTATACAAGATGACAAGAATATACAAAGATTGGCATGAGATGTTACCATTCGCCTTCATGGTTATCGACTACAAGACGAACATCAACAGGGCAACCCCTTCTCTCGTGATACGGTATGGAAGCCGCTCTACCTATCAAGTTCGATACCTCAACCGTAGTCCTCCAGACGCAGAGTTAGGTGAACGAATGGATCCACCGACCGATCAATTTGATTAATGAGAAACGACTCGATCTATCCGCCATGGACAGATCTATCGTGGTTTAATGATCGAGCCTTTAACAAGAAGGTCAAGCACCGAGTCTACCAAGTCGGTGATCTAGTAGTCAAGCGCATCATTCTTCCACAAGGTGATCCTGAGGCAAATGGACTCCCACCCACGAGGGACCATTTGTAGTCAAGAAGATTTTCCCGGAGCTATGATACTTAGCACCATGGATGGTGAAGACTTCCCACCTCGTGAACGCAGATATAGTCAAAAAATACTACGATAAAGAGACCCGCTAGGTCGATCGACCTAGGCAAAAGTGGCATCCCGACGAACCAAAAGGGTTCGGCAAAAGTTAAGGATATATACAAAAGATGTACACCCGCAAGTCGAAAACCCGAAAAGGCTTGGGCAAAAAGGGTATCCCTGAGACCAAAACCCGAAAGGGCGGTCTAGGCAAAAGTTAGATTTAAGCGCACGACTATGTCTCCAGATCACCTATCTTCGACTACTCTCAAAGATTCAAGATTCAAATGGCGAAGATCCATTCATTCACTTTCTAACGACAAAGAAGGAGATGAGATAGTTGAAATATATGAGTACTAGCATAGTTGGAACTTAACGAGATTGTTTCCGATAGCTCTTTACTTTTCTTGTGTATAAACTACTTGGCCATACGCCACCTTCCGTGATAAATGCGCATTCTTTCTTTACAATTTTCACTATTGTCGCTTGCAATAAGTCCAACGTTCGTTTTGAATGACTATACGCATTTGACAATAAGAATCTAATCACAAACATACGAAAAGCAGACATACAAAAGTACTTACTACAGGCACTAGGAATTGAGATGACGACGAAGGTCACCAAATTCGTTGCTCACCAAAACGCCTCGCTGAACCCCAGATGTGTCACCCACTAAACCTCCCCAAATGAGTATATGTTAATCCAGCAAGGATTCCACTCATCGCCTGTGTCAGTAACACTTCATCCCCACCGAGGTATCTATCGCCAGTAATATCTCTCCACAATTCCCTTTTCTCCCCAATGTATCCGCACCGAGACTTGGTCAGATAGTGCATCGGGGAAAACCTACACCTTCTATTTCCCCCAGTCAGAGATTCCAACGGGCCCTAACCCGGTCTCCCAGCCACCGTCAAACGCTCTCCAGTTAGATCTACGCTCAACATCCCCAGTAGAGCGCCTCCTAAATTCTTCCCAATAAGGTCTACATACAAGACCCCCAACAGATTTCCTCCCAGACTCTCCACAGCAAGGTCTATGCATGAGACCTCCAGCGACGAGTTTCTCAATCTTTACCTTCCTCATTGGTATCTAGGCCCGAGACTTGGTCAGATAGTACATCGGAGGAAAACTACATTTCCCACTTTCCAACAGAGGGCTCCCCGGTGCCATCATCCCCAGCAGGGTCTGAACACAAGGTTCCCAGCAAGCCGCCCTCATTTCAAGATCCCCAGCGGAGTGATTTCCCAACTCCCACCATCCCCAGTAGGGTCTACATACAGGATCCCCAGCGGAACATCTTCTATCATTATTCCCCAACAGCAGTATCTGGACTTGAAACTTGGTCAGATAGTGCATCGGAGGAGTCAAAGTCACCTATTCTTATTCCTAGTCAAGATCTCCATGGTTTCATCCTCGCGTAAATCAAGAATCCCAAGCGTAACATCCGATCTTCTTCAAGATGGATATGTTTTGAAATACCAAGACATCTATCATTCATACGTTATTCATAAAGTCATAATTCATGCATATGTCATTCATACACATTATCATGCATCATACTTTGCATAAGACTAACAAATATTCTATCAAAGTTTCTCTTGTTTTCTCCAAAACAGGTGGAAATCGCTTCTGACGCAAGCAGGTCCAGGATTAAGCCCCGAATCTCGACGGGAAAACTATTTGAAAGACCACCCCTAGCTATCCTCCGACAGCAGGTCCAGGATTAAGCCCCGAATCTCGACGGAAGAGCTATCCGAACAACCGCACTCGTTGTCCTCCGACAACAAATCCAGGATTAATACCCGAAGCCAGACGGGAAACCCTATCCAAACGATCACAAGTTATCCTCCGATAACAGGCATGGATCAACACCCGATGCACAACAGGGAAGCTATCCACATTCTTGCCAACTACTATTCCTCATAGTAATCAGCACGAAGATTTATTCTGATCATTTCTTATTATCAACAGCAACTACAGAGTCTAGCGTACGACTCAGTTGCCCTGGATGGCATCCTAAGCCCATCCCCGACTACTTGTCAACATTGTTCCACCTTCAGAATGCTGCATATTTGGTTAAAAAACCAATACAAACCAATAACTTCATTCAAAGGCGAGTATTAAGTCTAGCGTACGACTTTCTCCGGATGGCATCTTAAGCCCATCTCCTATATTTCCAAAAACGACTACAAAGCCTAGCGTACGGCTCACTCCACAACATCAACCTTTCCAGATGGCATCTTAAGCCCATCACCGTCAATTCTCATGTCACAACCTCGAGTCTAGCGTACGACTCATTCCCCAATAAATCTCCAAATTTCTCCAAATGGCATCCGAAGCCCATTCCCGCATCATCCAACAAATGAGTGCAAATTTCGTGTGTACTGAGTGTTCAATCATCTTCTACCTCCGTGTCACGAAAGAAAGCGTGTCAATCTAACCTTCCAGTACAAGAAGATTAAACAGGGGCAGCTGTCATACCCCAAAATTTTCCCTCCATCTTCTCAAGATATTTCATACACCCATACTCAAGGATTCCTCAAGAGTTGACCAGACAAACTCTCTCCTAGACAATCAACCCAAGCTAGGGTTTGGTATCTCTCAGATCAAGATGGACTTCCAACATCTGCAGTGGTCTTCATGCCTCCTCATATGTTTCAAAGGTTCTCCATGTCAAGTTTCAAGCCTTACAAGTCAAGTTTCCTCGCATAATTGCTCGATGGTTGAAAATCAACAGATGGACAAAAGTCAACTGTGGTCAACATACAATCAAACTTCATAATTTTTGGTCAACATCCTCATTTTGAAGTTACATTCATCATTTGATCAAGGGTTGATCATGATTCATCAAGAAAACTCAAGATTTGCTCAGAAGTCAAACTTTCTAAATTAGGGTTTCTAGGTGAAAAGTCAATCGAACTTTGATCGATCATAACTTTCATACTTTCTCGTAAATTTTCCCACCAAAGCTCATTTTGAAGGAAATTCAATTTCTACAACTTCATGTCTCACAAGAATGTCCAAAAATGCTTCATTTGAGAGGTATAGCTCAAAACATTAAAGTCATTTCAAAGTCAACAAAAAGTCAACTTTTTGTTTTGAGGATATATTGAGCACGAAAACTTCAATTGAGATGAGACCAAAAGGGTTGGTTAGAGGACTCTTAGAGCTTTCCAAAAAGTCCAAGAACACTCAAAAATGTGGAAAATTGAGCAAGTTACACCATTCACAAGTTGGGCAATTTTGAAAGAATGCACAAAGGAGATACTTAAAATCAAATTTTTTGCAAATGGGCTTGCTTTTTCTTCATCCAAACTTATTCCTCATACAATTAGAAATATCCAAGCCCAATGCCACGAATTTTTGATTTATTTTTCTATTTAATTTGTAATTTATTCATTTAAATGCAAATTAAATTTAAAAATAAAGTACAAAATTAAAATTAATTGCAAAGATTGATTTTATTCTTTCCTTGAGATCCAATCAACCCATTAAAAGCCAGAATTTCAAATTTGATCAAATTGGCAAGATTGGATTGAATTTAATCAAGTTTTGAAAATTTGATTCTTTGCAAAAATCAAATTTGATTTGCTTTGAATGGTGATTGATTCTTACCAAAAACAATGCCAAATCCTTCCAATATAAATACTTGATGCATACCAATCGAAAGAGAATAGAAAAATTGGCTTGAGGAACCCTAACCTAATTCAAAAAATCCGTGCTTCACAAGCTACAAGCACCACGCTCTAGCTCGATTTCATTGATTCCAAGCATCCAAACACATTCCTTGATACCTCTTGAATCGATCCAGACCTTTACTTTGTCCAAAAGCATCCAGAACCAAGAAATCACAAATCGGTTTGTTCATTTTTTTTCCAAAATCGTGTTTCATTATTCATGCATTTTTAACATGTTTTGTTGTTGTTTTTGTGATTAGAATGAAGGTTGCAAGCTTTCTGGGTGGTTTGATTAAGTTTCCATGGCTTAGAACACGATTCACCATAACTAGGGTTTTCGGCCACGATTTAGGGTTTCTCTAAAACGGAAAAATTGGACCTCGAGACCATTACCATTGCATTCGAAATGATGTTTCCAATCGAACCATGGTCTTAGATTTTATTTATATTGCTTGTGTGTGATTTTTGATTTAGCCAGGGACATAGCGTCGAGCCAAGGCCGACGCAGGATTTTCAAATATTTAAAACGAAGAAGATGAAGTTTGGCGCGAGACGGGCGCCGTGGAAAGACACTTATAAACCACTGCCTCGCTTCCATTACACGCGTGCACGCTGGCTCGCTTGGTCAAGGTTTGGTTTAGGAAAGCAAGGTCACCGGTTCGATTCCTACCAGACCACTTATTTTTACTCTTTACAAACTCTAACATTTTTCTTAACATTTTTCATATTTTATTTAATATTTCCCATGTATTTTAATTTCTTTTCATATTTTTTATCATGCATTAAAAAACATCAAAAAATATTTTTCTTTTTGCATTATTTCTAGAAAATGTTTATTTAATTTATAAAATTAAAAAATATTATTTTGCATGCATATTTAATTTAATTGTTAATTTATCATTTTAATTAGCTTTTAATTACATTTTAATTACTAAATTGCATCTAAAAAAATCCCAAAAAAATACTTTAGCATATTTATCTTATTTCCAGCATGTCATATTTTTCTCATATAAAAATTTGCATTTTTACTAACATTTTTCTCTTATTTCGATTCATCTCGTATTTCCAATTTTCTTATTCTTTCACAGGTTATTCCGATTCAGACAATTTTCTTTATCGTTTTACTTTTTCCAATTAATGTAACTGCTCATGGGATGTAATAGTTTAACTTAGGATTTTCTTTTCCGCAAGTTTAAATTATGTATCTGCCCCAAATCCATGTAATAGCGAGGACATTTACCTTCCGCACTTTACATCCTCGCATTTTAATTTCCGCACCCTATAAACTGTTAGTAACTAGGCGTGTATGGCAAGATAATAATCAACATAGCTCACTAACTTTGCAAGATAAAAATATCCGAAATCAACACACCTTTCACACACGCACTTTAGGGTAATTCTCGCTGCCTTTACTAATCCAAAATGGTCAAGTCCTCGAATGTAGAGGTATTCTAGCACCGTTGCCTTCAAAACAAATCATCATAGTCCCTTCGATACAAAGATCATAGACCCACGACGTCGCCTCCGAATACATGATCTTGACCCTTGATTGTTGCCTACGAAAAGTGATGATCGTCCCTTTCGAATGTGCTAGGATACTTCCTACAAGTTGCCTTCTATGACCATCCGATGTCCCTTCGAATGTCCCGCTTACATCCAACGAATGGAGCTACCTACTAACTAATGGTACGGCTAGCGCTATTCTAAAGGAACGTAAATAATACGAAAACGACCAATTCTGAGTAGGTAATAAGACTTTTAGTTGCTTGCTCTATCAAAATGCTTTTCACACCACACACTTTTCTCAAAGTTCAAACTCTTTTCAAAACGAAACATTTCCGAACACTTTGTATACATTCCTACATGAATCATTACAAAGTCAAAGCGAAATGCCTTTTCAAAACATCTTTTCAAACACACAGAAAGCAATTTTTAAAGTGATCTAGAGCAACTAAGAGCCCGTAGATAACTACGGATGAAAGGGGGTGCTAATACCTTCCCTTTTCATAACCATTCTCCCGCATCTAATCTAAACGAAGGTCTTTTTCTCAGTACTTTTACCTTCCCTTAATTGGATAAAAATAAAAGTCGGTGGCGACTCTTGCTATCCGCACATTTGGATACAAAAATCCTACAAAGTCAGTTCACCGTATTACATTAGGTGATTACCCCACCAAAAGTTTGAGTTGGTTCATCCTGTCCTATAATAGTAACCGGGTTCTAGGAATCTCATATCATTGATCTTTCTCGTAGGCGTTTATTTCAATACGACTACCAAGTGGTCGATCAAAATATCCCAAAAGTCTCGATTAATGAGTAGCATCGAGCATCGCCCAACCTCGGTCTACACCAAAGCCGCCATCTCGCTACCTTCTAATGGCCAAGATGGGTCAATTAAGGTTCTAAAAGTTTAGTTAGCTGATGACACCACGCAGAAGCCAAATACTATCCTCAACTTGGAAATGAAGAGTATCAGACATCCAAAGTGTCACGCTAACGTAGCCATCATGTTGACCGTTTCGGTATACGCCTAACGGTCGCGACGATCTAATGCTACTTACCTAAAAGGAAACCTGGATCCGGGTGTAGGATCCCCCAAAAATATAATACCCAAGCAACCCTTAAAAGTAAAGCATACAAATCAAACAGAAAGCGGTAAAAGTTATCTAAGAATCCCTAAGATAATTCTCTCTTTAGGGTGTTTTCCCCAGCAGAGTCGCCAGTTCTGTAATACGGTGAACTGACTTTGTAGGATTTTTGTATCCAAATGTGCGGATAGCAAGAGTCGCCACCGACTTTTCTTTTATCCAATTAAGGGAAGGTAAAAAGTACAGAAAAGACCTTCGTTAGATTCTGAGTACGGGAGAATGGTTATGAAAAGGGAAGGTATTAGCACCCCTTTCCATCCGTAGTTATCTACGGGCTCTTAGTTGCTCTTAGATCACTTTTTAAATTGCTTTCTGTGTGTTTGAAAAGATGTTTTGAAAAAAGGCATTTCGCTTTGACTTTGTAATGATTCATGTAGGAATGTATACAAAGTGTTCGGAAATGTTTCGTTTTGAAAAGTGTTTGAACTTTGGAAAAAAGAAGTGTGGTGTGAAAAGCATTTTGATAGAGCAAGCAACTAAAAGTCTTATTACCTACTCAGAATGGTCGTTTTCGTATTTTTACGTTTCCTTTAGAATAGTGCTATCCATACCATTAGTTGGTAGGTAACTCCATTCGTTGGATGTAAGCGGGACATTCGAAGGGACATCGGTTGGTCATAGAAGGCAACTTGTAGGAAGTATCCTAGCACATTCAAGGACTATCATCATTTTCGAGGCAACAATCGAGGGTCAAGATCATGTATTCGTAGGCGCCGTGGGTCTATGATCTTTGTATCAAGGGACTATGATGATTTGTTTTGAGGGCAACGATGCTAGAATACCTCACGCTCAAGGACTGACCATTTGAATTGTGAAGGCAACGAGAGAA
This sequence comes from Vicia sativa, assembly GCA_021764765.1. Lineage (NCBI taxonomy): Eukaryota > Viridiplantae > Streptophyta > Magnoliopsida > Fabales > Fabaceae > Vicia > Vicia sativa. The sequence continues at coordinate 277,375,014 of CM038792.1, forward strand.
TTACCCTAATTAAGGGGTGTGTGAAAAGTGTGTTGATTTCGTATTTTATCTTGAGTTAAGAGTGACCTATGTCCAATTTTAGTCTTCCATACACGCCTAATTACTAGCGCTTATAGGGGCGGAAATTAAATTATGAAAGTAAAATTATGAAAGTAAATGTGCTACGCTATTACATGGCTTTGGGGCAGTTATATAATATAGGAGTGCGGAAAGTAAAGGCGGAAATATAAAGGTGCGGAAAGTAAATCCTACGCTATTAGATAGCTTTGGGGCAGATACATAATATAAACTTGCGGAAAAGAAAATCCTAATTTAAACTATTACATCCCATGAGCAGTTACATTATTGGGAAAAATAAAACGATAAAGAAAATTGTCCGAAACGGAATAACCTGTGAAAGAATAAGAAAATTGGAAATACGAGATAAATCGAAATAAGAGGAAAATGTTAGTAAAAATGCAAATTTTTATATGAGAAAAATATGACATGCTGGAAATAGTATTAATATGCTAAAATATATTTTTGGGATTTTTTGGATGCAATTTAGTAATTAAAATGCAATTAAAGGCTAATTAAATGATAAATTAACAATTAAATTAAATATGCATGCAAAATTATGTTTTTTAATTTTATAAATTAAATAAAGATTTTATGAGAATAATGTAAAAAGGAAAATAATTTTTGATGACGTTTTAATGCATAACTAAAATTATGAAAAGAATTAAAATTGCATGGAAATATTAAAAGGAATTATGAAAATAAGAGTTAATTTGCAAAAGGAAAAAACAATATGGTCCTGATCAGGTTCGAACCTGTGACCATTGAGGAAATCCCATGCATGCTTACCAACTGAGCCAAGTGGCTCTTGTGTTTGAAATATGGAAGCATTGGATTATAAGTGTACGCGTGTCTTGGATTTCTGAAGTCAAAACACAGTCAGCCAGTGGACCCCAGTGCTTATAAACGAACGAATCAGAATGCTCCATGTTGCCACGCCAGCCCTCGCCGGTCTCAGATGAGTCAACGACGCCGGAGCCCTAGCTCCGGTCGTCTTCTCCGGCGAGGAGATTCTTGGAACCTGCAAAATAACGCGAATACAAAGAAAAAGAAGACCTTGTCCACCTAAATCGGACCTCCTGAATCCATTGGTGGTATTAGTTTTGACTGAATCGGCCTGTACAGGGCCGGTTCGAAGCTCACAGTCCGAAAAGCCCTAGTAATGGTATTATACGATTCTGACGTTTAAAACCAAGAACGATTACCCAGATCAAACCCTAGGCATCTTGTGATCATGATAAAAGCATTAGAATCGATCAAGACAAGCAGGATAACCAAATGCAAAAATCAAAAGAAATTGAATATGTATGTATGTACAGGGCTCGATTCAGCTTGGTTTAATCATGAAAATAATGCATTCTTACTCAAACTTACCCTCTGAGCACGATGGAATGGTGTTTGAAGGCTGAAAGTGGCTGGAAATAAAAATACGATTTGCTCAAGTTTCTTGAAAATTTTTGGCAAAATAAGGACTCTCTCTTGGGCTAGGGTTTCGTCCTCATGCTTGTACACAATGCTGAGTATTTATAGAGAAAGTTTGGATGGCAAAAGGAGTGAAAAAATATTGATCCATCAATGTGCAAATATTTTCCATTAAAAACAAATCAAATTTGGAAAAAAATTGATTTTCTCATGAATGCAAAGGCTAGCACGAATTTGGTATGAATATTGGGCTTTCTTGGACTTTAAGGAAGATATAAATCCATTCCTTTTGAAAAAAAATACTTAATTTTCATATTTTATATAATTTATTTTTGAATTAAATGTTATAAAATTCAAATATAAATCATAAAAATAGAAAATCACCATGGCCAAGCATTTATGGGTCAAGAATAATGTCATGAACAAGTTTGGATCAAAAGATATTAGGCCCATTTGGAAAATTTTGCATTTTGACCAAAATGTCCTTTTGTGCAATTGTCCAAAATTCCCCCACTTCTGAATAGTGTACCTTGCTCAATTTTCCACATTTTTGAGTGTTCTTGGACTTTTTAGAAAGCTCTAAGAGTCCTCTAACCAACCCTTTTGGTCTCATCTCAATTGAAGTTTCCATGCTCAATATATCCTCAAAACAAAAAGTTGACTTTTTGTTGACTTTGAGAATGACCTGTAATATTTTGGGCCATACCTCTCAAATGAAGCATTTTTTGGACATTCTTGTGAGACATGAAGTTGTAGAGAATTGAATTTCCTTCAAAACAAGAGGTGGTGGAAAAATTTCTGAGAAAGTATGAGAAAGTTATGATCAGTCAAAGTTCAGTTGACTTTTCACCTAGAAACCCTAATTTGGAAAGTTTGACTTTTGTGCAAATCTTGAGTTTTCTTGATGAATCATGATCAACCCTTGATCAAATGATGAATGTAACTTCAAAATGAGGATGTTGACCAAAAATTATGAAGTTTGACTGTATGTTGACCACAGTTGACTTTTTGTCCAATACAATTGATTTTCAACCATCTGAGCAATTGTTTGAGGAAACTTGACTTGTAAGGCTTGAAACTTAACATGGAGAATCTTTGAAGTATATGAGGAGGAATGAAGGCCACTGGAGATGTTGGAAGTCCATCTTGATCTGAGAATCACCAAACCCTAGCCTGGGTTGATTGTCTAGGAGAGAGTTTGTCTGGTCAACTCTTGAGGAATCCTTGAGTATGGATGTATGAAATATCTTGAGAAGATGGAGGGCAAATTTTGGGGTATGACAGCTGCCCCTGTTCAATCTTCTTGTACTGGAAGGTTAGATTGACACACCTGTCTTTCGTGACCTGGAGGTAGAAGATGATTGAACACTCGAGTACACCTGAAAATTTGCACTCGCTGTTGGACGATGCGGGAATGGGCTTACAGATGCCATTTGGAGAAGCTGGAGATTTCGCTGGGGAATGAGTCGTACGCTAGACTCGAGGTTGCTGACATGGGAATTGACGGTGATGGGCTTAAGATGCCATCTGGAAAGGTTGATGCTGGGGAGTGAGCCGTACGCTAGGCTTTGTAGTCATTTCTGGAAATATAGGAGATGGGCTTGAGATGCCATCCGGAGAAAGTCGTACGCTAGACTTAGTACTCGCCTTTCCGAAAGATGTTAGTGAGCTGCCACCTGAGAGAGAAGTAGAGTTTACTATAGATTTGATTCCTGGAACTAGTCCGGTGTCAATGGCGCCTTATCGCATGTCGACGTCTGAATTGTCTGAGTTGAAGAAACATTTGGAGGAATTAATTGAGAAGAAGTTTATTCGTCCTAGTGTTTCGCTGTGGGGTGCTCCGGTGTTGTTGGTCAAGAAGAAGGAAGGTACAATGAGACTGTGTGTTGATTATAGGCAGTTGAACAAAGTGACAATCAAGAATCGATATCCATTGCCGAGGATTGGTGATCTGATGGATCAGTTAGTTGGAGCTTGTGTGTTCAAAGAAGATTGATTTGAGGTCCGGTATCATCGATTCGTGTGAAGACGAAAGATATTCAGAAAACAACATTTAGAACGAGGTATGGACATTATGAGTATTCTATGCCGCTTGGAGTTACTAATGCATCCGTGTTTTCATGGAGTATATGAACATAATATTTCATCCAGATCTTGATAAATTTGTGGTGGTGTTTATTGATGATATTTTGATCTACTCAAAGAATGACGAAGAACACGTAGAACATCTTAGAATTGTGTTGGAACTGCTGAAAGAGAAGAAGTTGTATGCGGTTGTCTAAGTGTGAATTCGTTATGAAGTAAGCTTTCTTGGTCATGTGATTTCCAAGAATGACATTGATGTTGATCCTACGAAGGTAGAAGCGGTATCTCAAAGGAAGCATCAAGAATGCTTCAAACCGTAGTGTTCTTGGTCTTGCAGTTACGTAAAGTTCATTGAAGGATTTTTGAAGTTAGCTTTGCCGTTGACTAAGTTGAAAAGAAAGGGTCAGGTGTTTTTTTGAGATTCTGACTGTGAGAAAGGATTCCAAGAGTTGAAGAAGAGGTTGACTAGTGTTCCGATTCTGATTTTGCCGAATCCGGCAGAATCTTTTGTTGTGTATTGTGATGCGTCATTGATGGGATTAGGTGGTGTTTTGATGCAAGATAAGAAGGTTGTGGCTTATGCTTCAAGACAATTGAAGGTTCATGAAAGGAATTATCCGAATCATGATTTAGAATTGGCAGCAGTAGTATTGGTTTTGAAATTATGGAGGCATTACTTGTATGGTTCTCGTTTTGAGGTATTTAGTGATCATAAGAGTCTGAAATATCTCTTCGATCAGAAGGAGTTGAATATGAGGCCAAGGAGATGGTTAGAATTTCTGAAAGATTATGATTTTGGTTTGAATTACCATCCCGGTAAGGCAAACGTTGTTGTAGATGCATTGAGTAGGAAGTCCTTGCATATGTCTATGTTGATGGTGCGTGAACTGGAGTTAGTCGAGCGCCGTAGACTTGAGTCCGTATGTGAGACTACTTCTGATAGTGTTAAATTGGGTATGTTGAAGTTGACTAGTGGTATTCTTGAGGAAATTCGAACTGGGAAGAAATCTGATGTTGTTTTGGTGGATAAGTTGACATTGATCAACCAAGGTCAAGGAGGTGAATTCAGAATTGACGAGAACGGTGTTATGAGATTTGGTGACATAGTTTGTGTTCGATATTGCGTAACTTCGAAGAGTATTTTGGAAGAAGGACATCGTAGTGGATCGAGTATTCATCCCTGCTACTAAGATGTATCATGACTTGAAAAGTTATTTTGGTGGTCCGAATGAAAAAGGAAATTGCCGAGTTTGTTTATGCCTCGCTTGGTTTGTCAAGTCAAAGTTTGATCATCGAAACCAGATTGATGGAACCGTTGTTTGTTCCGGAGTGGAAATGGGACGACATTTCTATGGATTTTGTATCCGTTTGCCAAGGACAACGAAGAATTGTGATTCTATTTGGGTTATTTTTGATCGGTTGACAAAATCTGCTCACTTTATTCCGATAAGAATGGATTATCCTATGGAAAGGTTGGCAGAATTGTATGTTGAGAAGATTGTAAGTTTGCATGGTATTCCTTCTAGTATTGTGTCTGATAGAGATCCGAGGTTCACGCTAAGTTTTGGACGGAGCTGCAAAAGCTTTGGGTACTAAGTTGAGGATGAGTTCCGCTTATCATCCGCATGTATGGTCGACGGAGAGAACGATTTAGTCGTTAGAGGATTTATTGCGAGCTTGTGTATTGGAAAAAGGTGGAGCTTGGGATAGTTATTTACCATTGATTGAGTTTACCTACAACAATAGTTTTCATTCGAGTATTGGTATGGCTCCGCTTGAAGCATTGTATGGTAGAGGTGCTGACACCGCTGTTGGTACGAATTTGGAGAAAGTGCCGTGATTGGACCGTAAATTGTTCAATGACTTTTAAAAGATCAATATGATTCAGAGAAGATGAGAGCTTCTCGTAGTCGCCGTAAGAGTTATCATGATAAGAGGAGGAAGGATCTCGAGTTTAGTGAAGGAGATCATGTGTTTAGCGAGTTACTCAAGACCGGTATTGGTCGAGCTTTGAAGTCAAAGAAGTTGACTCGATTTTATTGGTCCGTATCGATTACCAAGAAGGTTGGAAGAGTTGCTTATCGATTGCTTTACCACCGTCACTTGAATTTGCATGATGTCTTCCATGTATCTCGCTTGAGGAAGTACATTCTCGATCCGTCTCATGAGATTTAGGTAGATGATATACGAGATAATCTGATCGTGAAGCATTACCCGAGAATTGAGGATCGGAAAGTGAAGCAATTCAGGTAAAGAGATAGCATTGGTGAAAGTAGCTTGGGAGGACCGGTGTGGAAATGTAACTTGGGAACCGGAGAGCCAAATGAAGGACTCGATCCTAAACTTTCGTTTAAGGTATGTTTTCGAGGACTAAAACTCTTTTAGTAGGGAGAGTCAGGATACCCCAAATTAATTCAATTATTAAATAATTAGAAATTTAATTATTAATTTAATTAAAGATTTAATTATTGGCATTTTGAATTAATAGATTTAATTGATTAATTAAATAATGGGAAGTGTCAGTGTAAAGTTGAATTGTAGGTGTATGGAGTAAAAGACTCTACTTAATTCTAATTAATTTATTTCTATTATTTGGAAAATAAAAAGGAATAAATAAAGGAATAAAAGGAAAAAGTGAGAGGAGGAATTAGGATTTGCATTCTACGTGAGATTGGAGAATAGAAGAGAAAAGAGGAGAAAAAGCCAAACGCTGAGAATTCGAAGATTCATCGCGAGGTAAAGGGGGATTGATCTGATTATTATGCCTTATAGGTTTTGATGATCAATAGAATAATTCAATCCGTTAGGAATCTCGAATTATGATTCTAGGTTGTGCCCTACTGTTTTAATTCGACGTAATACCATGATTGTAATTGTTATGAATAATTAATCGATGTAAGATGAATATAGGTTAATTAGAAAACAAATTTTATGGTCTATTGATGAAAACACAAGAATAAATTCGCTTTGTGATAATATGAGGTTTGGTGATGATTGGAATTAATGGGAATTGTAATGTTGAAGAAAACTGAGTTTTGATGAAAAACTAACTGTATGGGTCGACACAAGACCTTATGAATTGACGCAAGCTGTAAAAACTTAGAAAACCAGAAGCGTAGAAAAGGCTTGCATCGACACAAAATGGCTTGGATCGACTCATGTGGTAAGAAATGAGCTATGCATCGACACATGATGCGATGGATTGATACATACCGAATCAACTTTTAAAATGCAGACTTTACATGTATGCATCGATGATACCAAGCATGTGTCTATTACGTTTATGTATTGATGCATAGGCTTATGCATCGATACATACTGAAATGATTTTTAAAAATACAAAATTTTAACTGGTATGCATCGATGCATATGACTTATGAATCGACACAAGCAGTCTATGTGTTAACACATAGGATTTTGGATCTACACATGCTGTATAGAAGCAGAAAATGATTTTTCTGAAAACGATTTCGGCCATATCTTTGCGACCGTAACTCCGGTTTAGGCATAGTTTGTATCGTTGGAAAGCTTAGAACGAGTACTATCTAATAAAAATATTTTCAACACCAATAATGGAGAACTGGAAGAATTATTTTGGTTTCCGTAATAAGAACTCGTTGAGAATTTGTAATTCATTTGTTGAATAAATGTGCAGTATGTTAATTCCATGTGTTGTGATTGACATTAGATATTCATGATTGCTGTTACTATATGCTGTTGTTGTTATTGATTATAATTGGAATAATGATGTGTGATCATATTCCATGTTTGAATTGTTGCATGCTTCTGATGTGCATGCATGAGCATTTTGGTAATGGTTCATTCCCATTGTGTGAAATTGAGCTTGCAGGGCCAATAACCGTACCCAATGGATAGTGGTGGTGAGGCTAGATTCTTGACCCAGTGGTGTATGGGCGAATCATTGATTGACGCTGTTTTTGAGGTGTGCGGTCAGGGTGTGGACTTGGTTCATGTTTGGTACCACATGCATTTGAGTCTGCATTGCATATGTAATTATAACATGTTAGGATGATTTCCAGTGTTATAATTGCATTGATTGTTGTTGTATGCATAATGAATGTGTGAATTGTAATTGTGAATCATATTCTAATGCTGTTAATAATGGTGGAATAATGAATTGATTATTTTATTGTTTTAAAGAAACGTATAATACATTTTAATCTTGATGAAATCTCACCCTTACTTTAATTATTTCAGATTGAAGTGAATAGTTGCTTAGGAATTGGTGAGGACAATTATAGAGTCCGTACACGTAGTTAGTCCTGTGTCGTTGTCATGCTCGTAGTTGTAACATCGGGGAACGATCGCTTGGAATTTTATGGATTTAAACGGTTTCTTTGGGTTATGTTTTGGAATAGTTGTGATTTGAATTATTCCCGATTCTTATGTTATTTCCGCTATATAAGACATAATCCTTGGTTTTGCTTTATTTAATAAGTTCTTCAGTAAAAGGCATGTTCACTGTTTTGTTATTTTTGAATTATTAAAATTGTGGCGCCCTTGATGTTATGTTTAAAACTCTGATTAAATTATATAAATCTCGGGTAAATTAGAAGGGGTGTTACACCTTGGACTAGAGCTTATGGATGCTATCGTTCAATTAAAGGGTCTTGAGATTTCTGAATTCTTAAAGGTTATGATAGCATCATTTGAAGACATCCGCTCTCCCTTGCTGGAAAATGTTACTCAAATGAAGGAGGCTGAGGAGTTGGTCGAAACCAAACAAACAATGGTGAAGAGGAATGTGGAAATGGTGAAGAAGACCAAGACGGTGGTCGAAGGGCTGAAAGCTCGCATTAATTAGAGACGGCAAGAGCAAGGTCCCAAAAGGAAAAGAGCTGCTGAGATACGCATTCGAATTGTCGAGTTGACGAAGGAAGTGGATTCTTTAAACGCAGAATTGGAGCTTGTTGTAAAACAAGATAAAGAACTTGACCAGGCTAACACTCCTGATCAAACCGAAATGCTCCAATTAACCAAATATGCCATTATTGTCAGTACTACCACAACCTGAGTCGAAGAGGAATTGCGCACTCTTAGGATAAGAGTTGATGGGCTAAGTAGTACTGCTGTTCGCCTCCAAGGTGATTTGGGCAGATTCTAAAGAAAATTCGGCAACTTTTGATTAATATAACCGTCTTGATGTATTTGTTTTGTGATTCCTCATATCTTTTGTAATATGAATTCTAATCAATTCTATGAAATACCATCTCTTTGGAATTTTGTTTTATAATTTTGTACAATTAATATGTCGGCTCCATTATTACTATATTCCAACTTAGTTCGACACACATACTTTACGTGGTCGTAATTGAGATTTCTTGAAGAATGGGTTTATATTTCTTCAAGTATTTACCATTCACCCTCATAATACGTCGATCTGGGGCCAATTCTTCAAGTTCATATGTGTTATTGAAAAACATGGATTATTTTGAACGACCCTTCCCAATTAGGAGACCATTTCCTAACACTCTATCGCTTCATTCATAGGCAATATCACTTTCCAAACTAAATCATCAACATGAAATACTTTGTCCTTTACCTTTTATTATAGGCTTTAGACACTCTATCTTTTTGCCTCCTCAAGGCGTCAAGGGCCAACATCCTTTCTTCGTCTAAATTGACCAACTCATAAGTCATCATATTCCAATAATCTTCAGATGGTATTTCATGTTGTCGTTGAATCCTTACAAATTTCACGTGTATTTCGACTGGCAAAATAGCAACATGTCCATATGCCAATCGAAATGGGGTTGCCCCCGTCGCCTCGTTAGGGAGACGTTATACATGCCCACAAAGCTTGGTCTAGCGTTTGATGCCAATTTCTTGGCTTTTTTCCCACATGCTTCTTGATCAAACCAATTATCACTTTATTGGCAACTTCGACTTGGCCATTTGCGTGAGCGTAGTAAGGGGTAGAAGTTAATATTTTTATTCCATCTTCCTTCGTGAATTCTTGCATTTTCGCCCTGAGCACCTGTATCTTTGGTTGTAATTGTCTCTGGAATTCCAAACCGACACATAATATGATTTTGTATAAAATCAATCACAGTCTCTTGGTCGACATTTTTTAAAGCTACGACTTTGACCCATTTTGTGAAATAATCAATACCGACTAAAAAATGTATTGCTTAGGTGATGCTGGTTTTATTTCCCCAATCACATCTAAGGCCCATCCTCTAAATGGCCAAGGTTTTATAATGGCATGCAATTCGCTTGCTGGCACGTGCTGGATGCCCCCGCATTTGGCATTCTTGGCATCCTCTAGCAAATTCGATACAATCTTTCAACATTGAGGGCCAATAAACACCTGTTCGCATCAACAACCATCTCATCTTGTGTCCATCTTGGTGTGCACCACATGCTCCACTATGCACACTCGACACTACTACATATGCCTCACTTTCTCCTAGGCACTTAAGTAATACCCCTTCGATAGTTTTATTAAATAATTCATTTTCAATCAAAACAAAATTCAGGGCATGATATTTTATTTTACGATCTGTCGAACCCGTGGGAAAACAAAAGTAATCGATCAGGGGTTTGCGCCATTCATTGTCTTGCCCATTATCAATTGCTAAAATTTCAAAATTTTCGGTATCTATTACACCTAATTTTATAATTGATAAGTCCAAAGGGGACAACAAAGTAGCTCTAACCTTTTTCTTTACTTAAATAGGCCCTTTGTCTTCATTCTTCTTGTATCCTGAGGCTTCTTGTTCTAGGTCATTAGCTTCGTTTTCCCGTCGAGGTATGTGTCAAGGCTTGCTTGTTCGAACTGCTTTAATAACCTTATGGTAATCACGGTACATGATTAAATTCTCTTTAACGCATCTATACTCTTTTGATACTTGTTTGATTACCAATTCAAAATCTCCCATAATTTCGACATTTCTTGCCCCCAATTCTAGCAGCAATTTAAGTCCAGTAATAAGGGATTCATATTCTTCCTCATTATTAGTGTCGATGCTGTTGATGGTGTATTTGAACTTTGCTGGAATTTCACTGGGAGAAATTATAACTCCTCATGTCCCTGCACCGTTTTTGTGACTAGAACCATCGAAATATAACTTCCAAAGCACTAGATCGACAAAATTTTCTGGCATAGCCACCGTAGAATGGTCGACTAAGAAGTCTTCCACTATTTTCCCTTTCATTGCTTTTAAAGGTAAGTACGTTAGGGAATATTCAATTAATGCTAAAGCCCATTTACCAATTCAACTGTGCAAAATTGGTTTAGACAACATATGCTTAATAATGTCAAAATAAGAGGAAACGTAAACATCATCCGGCTTTATATATTGCTTCAGTTTGATACAAGAGAAATACAAACACAAGCATAGCTTTTCTATGTCACTATACCTAGTTTCAGGACCATTTAACATACAACTAAGGTAATACATGGGTCGTTCGACATGATTGTCTTCATCTTGAACTAACATACTACCTATGGTCGATTATGAGGTTATATAAAACTTCATAGGCCTATTTATAAGTGGAGGTGCCATATAGGAGGCTTCACTAGATATAATTTTATTTTGTCGAAAGCCTTGATGCTCCTCTTGCCAAATAAACTCCTCATTTTTAGTCGTAGTGGTGAAGATGCCTTAGTTTTGCCACTTAAGTTGGAAATGAATCTCCTCAAGAAACTTATTTTGCCCAACAAAGACCAAGCCTTTTTGGTCGATGGTCGCTTGACGTTCAAGATAGCTTTCGTCTTGCTATGATTAACTTCAATGCCTTTCTTATGTACAACAAAACCAAGGAAATCTCCTGCCTGCACACAAAAGCACACTTTAATGGATTCATTTTCAATCCATATTTTCGCAATCTTTTGAAAGATCTCCGAAGGTGTTCTAAGTGTGTCGATTTACTATTCGACTTGATTACAATATCGTCGATGTAAACCTGTATGAAATTTTCAATGAAATCATGGAACATAGTGTTCATTACCCTATGGTATGTTGCTCTGGCGTTCTTCAAGCCAAATGGCATGACTACTCATTCATAAGTGCCTAATGCCCTTGGGCAACGAAATGCCGTCTTCGGCATATCATCATCTACAATAAAGATTTGGTTATAACCAGCATAACCATCAAGCATACTTAAATATTCAAAACCAGCAGCCAAATCGACTAGCATTTCAGCCACTGGCATATCATATTCATCTTAGAGTGGCAAATCTCTAAAATCAATGCACACTCTTAGCTTTCCATTTTTCTTAATAACTGGCACAATATTAGCCAACCATTCGACATACCTTGCAGTTCTGATGAACTTGCTTTGGAGGAGTCTTTCTATTTCCTCTTGATCTTCGACATAACTGTAGGCGTAAATTGTCGAGGTGTTTGTTTTACTGGCTTTTTTCCAGCTTTTATTGGTAACTTTAACTCGACCAATTCCCTACTCAAACCTGGCATTTCATTATAGTCCCAAGCAAAACAATCTTTAAACTCTTTTAATAAAGATATTACCTCAGATCTGAGTTTTTGGTCGATGTTGGCGCTAATGTAGGTTGGTCTTTTATCTCCCTTTGCGCCAAGGTCGATTTCTTCCAAAGGATCTCGTGGCTGCATTTTTTATGGTGACATAGGATCCTTTTCGAAACCTAGAGGTTTGTCTTCGTATATGCAATCTAGACCTTGCTCATCGACGCTTCTATTGACCAGCTTGCTTTTATTTGGTGGTTCGGGCTCCACAGCCAAAATTACTTCCTCTAGAACGGGAAGTTTAGCAGCTTCTATGGCCATTTTCTCCTCTTCAGCTTCTAGAGCCGAAATTCTTCTCAGAGCTTCTAGCTCAGACATCACCGTCGTAATAGCTTCTCTAGCCTATTGGCACGGGATCCTCTGCATAGGGATCCTCCAGAGGTTCAACATCCCACACAAATCCGTGGGTTTCATGCAGTTTCAAAGAAACGAATGCCTCATTTAAGTTGGCATACACTTCTTCTGCTGGATGGAAAGGAGCGATATTGGCTAACTTCCTGTCGAACTTATTTTTGCTGACAACATTCACATCCGCCATGAAGTAACCTAGATCAGCTTCAATGTTCTCTAAGATGCCATCTTCTCGCCATATGATCAGGTGTTGATGCATGGAAGATGGCACAACGCCGACTCCATGCAACCATTCCCTGCCCACTAGCAGATTATAACTTGGTCGACCTTGGATAACCATGAATATTGTCAGCCTAGTGACTGAGCCGACGGTAATATCTACCTGGATTACCCCTATAGTAGTTTTCGTTCTTCCTTCATAGTCCGACAGGACCACGTTATGAGACCTTATATCAGTGTCGTACTTACTGATCCTCTTCATAATATGGTGTGGAATTATGTTGACAGTAGCGCCACAATGCACTAACACCTTGTTAATGGTAGTCTCTTCGACCTTCGCCCTGATCAGCAAAGGCTTCAAATGGCTCCTCATGGCCATGTCGAGCCTCTCAAAAGGCATCCCGGATCTCAATGGAGCCATTGTTCATCATAGTAGCAAGTTGGCTTGTGTAAAGCCATCTTAGCAAAGATCCGTATCATTAGTATTTCTACCTTGTTTGTATATTATATTCTTTTGGGAGTATAGAGACAACGTTGACAAGATGTCTAAGCTCTCTTCATAATCGAGGCAAAGTCATCAGGTTCCTCATTAGAGCCATGGTCGACTAGCTTGTTGACACATTCCCTAATCACGATTGACAATGAGTTGACTTTGGCTTATATTGCAAGGATTCTTTGCTTTGTTAATGTAAATTGCTTAGCAAGCAGCTAGCCGTTTGCCTTCACCCTCTTTCTAGAAACGCTCCATTGAGTTTGACTTCATTGGGTTTTTCCCATGTAATTCTATACACATGACTTTTCTTCTCAGAACGTACCTCTAGTCGATAGCTCATGGGTGTTTTCCCTTTTGTCTCTCTTATAACACCAGCAATATTTGATGGCCCAACGGCCATTTAAGGCTTGATCCATGTCCCCTTGGGTGCAGTGGCCGACGGAACAAAAGTCTTTGGCCTAAATTGGGATGACTGCCTTGGGTACCTTCAACTCCATTGGGCCATTCCCCTCTCCAGCTATAGTTTCTGGAAATTCTCAAGAATGACTACAACCGCATCTAGGGCACAAACCGACTTGAGCACCCTTGTTTTTGCAACGATAAAGAAAACCCAATAGGTCTTCATCGTCTCATGGATAGACGTCAGCTAAGTTGACATTTGGACTCTCATCAGTGCTTTCCTCCAACATGGTGTTGTCAGGCACTTTAGTGATGTCGACCATGTTGATGTCGACAGGCTTAGTGAATAAGGCTTCTTCTTGCCTTAAAGGATCAGTATCGATCTTCTATTTTCTTGCAGCAAATTTCAAGTGATCCTCATGGAGCGATTTCTGAACCAGATCCCTGAAAAGAAAACATTGAGAGGTTGTGTGACCAAGACAATTATGATATTTACAAAAACCTCTCTTTTGTATTTGTTCTAATGGTGGTAATTTAGCATTTAGGGGTACTAAAATTTGACCATCTTTGACTAATAAATCAAAAATCTCCTCGCATTTGCTAACATAAAAAGTATAAGTTTTTGCAGGAGTTTTGAACTAGTTTCGACAGTAGGGCCTTTTCCTTTGGCAGGAAACAACAATTTACATTCGTACGCTAGCCCTGACTTTAATTCAGCCACATCCACGCCGCCTCAGTCGGCGACATGTAATAAACCTCGTATATGGGATCTGTGTCATCAAAGTCGATATAGGCTACCTTCTCTTTCTTAGACTTAGCCTTAGTATGTCTAACTTTCTCTAGTCGGAGGCGCTCAAGGTGTCGAACCCTGTCAGCCAATTGTGACATGCTCTTAACGAAGGTCGGATATATTTTCTTCCTAATGGAGTAGTCCAAACCTCCAGCAGCCATTTGAACAAGTTCATGTTCAGGCACTTGGGTAAAGCACCTTGCTTTTAACGATCTAAACCTATTTAGATAATCGCTCATTGTCTCAAAGAAACTTTCTCTTAATGCTTGATAACTCGACCAAACTAATTTTAGAATGCCCTCAGAAACTGTTTGTGGAAAAGTTTCTAACTTCACCATGAGTAGATCAATCAGGGGCAAGGTAGTAAACCATGTAAAGGCTTGGGGTCCTAGTTACATAAGCGCAGCATCAGGTAATAACCTATCGGTTTGTTTCAGCAGACTGCCTATTAGTCTCGACCGATTCTTGCACTATGGGGTTAAACACATTTCCCATTTGGTTATTTAACATATTAACTAATTCATGGTTGATATCATCCATTTGTTTCCTCAATACTGCCACAGAGGTTGTATTTAGATGTTGCGCAGGCATTTCCCTATTTGCCCCTATTGAAGATCCTTGCAAAGGGACGTTTGTATTATGCACGTTATCAGACACTATTGCTACACTTGGGGTCGACTGATATCCGTAATTAAGGAATACGACATTCCATAAGGGGGATTCGTAGTAGTACCAAATCGAGGTATCGTTGTGTTCGGAATGGCACTCGTGGCCACCATAGGCCCTGAACTCACCGGTGTGGTCTGGGAATAATTGATAATCGCAGCTTGGACCTGAGGTCAGAAGTACTTAAAGGAGGAAATGACACAAGTTGCAAAATAACTGGGTCGGTAATACCCAGCGTTCGCGATTGAACTTCATCCGCATTTGACGCGGGAGTATTGTTTGTCATCTTACGTATACATTTCCTAGTGAGTGGTGGTTTCTTATTTGCTGAATTTCCACTTCTAAGTTTCATGCACTTCTAAGATAGACTCTAACAAACTCTACCACTTAGCACAGGGTCCCACCAGGTGTGCCAATTTGTTTACTATGGAAAATGGCAAACAACCGCTGGTCCTCCCTAAGTCCTAAAACTAAGGGTTACTTGCAAGATCGACCAGTTAATCTCAAGACACGTGCTAAGGTTTTGGTATATTGTAATGATTCTCTAAGTAAAAAGACCTTGGCCTAGAAATGGTTTCCAGAGCCCAAGGGAAACAACACAATGGCTTTCCACACAGACTGGATTTTGACTACCTGCTAACCGACTGCAGGCACTGGGTAAAAAAGACTCCACAAAACGCTAATTGGTGACTCGTGACCAACAATTTACGTTGAAGTATTTTGGTCAAAGTTTCGTTCGAAGCAAAGCAGAAATAAACAAAAAGTAAAGACAAGCTTAAATGTAAATTGATTGCATTGAAAAGAAATTTGGTGATTGTTTGCATAAAAGTGACGCTACAGGAATCAATCGAAATTGGATTCTCTCGCTCAAACGATTTACTTTTGATTTGTTTATAAAGATGCCTCGAGCATCAAGCTTTATTATTTCCAACACAAGAAAATGATTATGAAAAAGGGGAAAGCTGCAATACCCTCAATTGATATGATATGAATTACGACTAATGCGAACTAGACGCAACGCATTGGGGAGATTCCGGGCAAGGGGGTTTGTTATATAAAGGGAATAGATGTGGCACCCTAAATATATATAGTTATCTACAGCTTTATATATGAATATGTTTGATATGTTTGTGTGTTTTAAATTGCTATTTCTATTGATGGGAAAGTTTCTCCTTTGGATTTTAAGAAAGGTATTTTATGTGGGATCCTAGGTTTTGTTATTATTGTGCTCGCAAAGATCATTAGGATCTTCTGCATACATATCCCTTAATGGGAATCAGAGCATTTGTAGCTCGGATCTAAAGGGATCTATGGTTTGTTTGGTTTGAGGGAGAAATAAATTTGCTCGCCAAGGATGAGACCTTGTGCCTACGTATTCTCAAAGGGATGTTGAGAAAGTCAGAGCAATCATAGTTCCCACTTATGCTAGTGGAAGCAACGGGTGTTATTAAGAGACAAAGACAAATGTCATCTTAATGAAAAATGTATCTAATCTATTTGATCACATATATTTTTGAAAGGTGATTGATTAAATCTTTCGTCGTAAGTTATAGGTGTTTTGCTTGAGTGTACAAGCGTTACCACTTACGAGTTTAAGAAAGATGTTTGAAAGATGAATGAATCTTTTAATTGTAAGCATTGGGTGTTTTGCTTGAGTATACAAGCGTTACCACTTACGATTAAGAGATGTTTTTGTTTGAGAAGTGTTTGAAAAGTTTTTGATTGTATGTGATGTGATAGATAAGATACTTCTTCCATAGAGATGATAAATGTCTAAATCTCTTAGGAGAAATTGATTGGATTAGGGGGATGCTTTTAAGAAGCCTATGGGTCCTTGTATTGTAAGCCCAAGAGAAGACATTTCGAGGGTCATCGAGGGTCCTTGTATGAAGCTCAAGAGGAAGCTATAGGGTATGGCTAGCTTTGGCTTTAAGAGTGGTTTCACCGGGAAACCATCCTCTTATGATTCAAGAGTGATTTCACCGGGAAATCATACTCTTAGGTTCTATCCTAGCTGGGTGATTCTTTGTATGGAAGCCCAATAGGAGGCTGTTAAGAGATTTCCAGGTCTCTTTCTTGTTTGATGCCCAAGAGAAGGCTAAACTCAATGAGGAGTTCTTTTGAACGAAGCCCAAGAGGAGGCTAACTCAGTAGGGGAGTATTGTCTTATATGAAGCCTAAGCGGAGGCTAAACTCAAGAATGAGTTTTCTTATATGAAGCCTAAGAGGAGGCAAACCTGTATGAATGAGTTATCTTGTATAAAACCCAAAGGAGGCTAAAGGGGAACCTAGTTGTTAGGCTAATTGTTATGTTATAACTGAATAGTTATATAAACAAGTATGATATGTATTCACAGGAGTTTATGAAGGAAATATAAACAAGTGTATAAAACAAGCATTTTAAAGCAAGTGTAACTTGAATATTTTGAATATGTACAAGGAAATGAATATGTACATGAAGGGTGTTTATGTACAAGGAAATGAATATGTACATAGGAGGTTGGACTTACACTGTGAGGGAGGCCCATTAGTTTTAAGAGGAGTTTTACCGAATAATTCTTCTTAATACCAATGGATTTGTGTATAAACGTTTAATGAAACAAATGAGAAGTTTGTTTATGCTTGATAAAGATGATTGAATATGTACAAGGAAAATTTAATATGTACATAAAAGGATTGGGACTTACACCGTGAGGGAGGCCCATTGGTTTAAGAGGAGTTTCACCGGGAATAATTCTTCTCTTAATACCAATGGAATTGGTGTATCAACAAGTGAATGAAAACAAACGAACGAAGTTTGTTTATACTTGGATATTCATAAAGATGATTGAATATGTACAAAGAAAGTTTTAATATGTACATAAAAGGATTGAGACTTACACCGTGAGGGAGGCCCATGACCGATTAAGAAATTCGAGGAAAAAACTGGTTCGGCTTTATCTTCAAATTGAGTCGATCATGGAAAAAAGGAGTGTAAGTTTGTTGAAATGTTTTGAAAAGGTTTTGAAAATTATTTTGAGAAGTGAAGTATATTCACAAGAAGTTTTAAATAGATTTGAGTTTTGAAAGTTTGAAAGAAAACATCTTTGAAAAGTATTAAGAATACTTAAAATGTCTCATTTTTGACTTAATAAAAATATAATCAAAAGAAAATATTTTTGGATTTTTTTGACATAATCATAAAATAGGTATATTAAATGACAAGTGTGCAAAAAATCATCTCAAAATGAGAAGTTTTGATTGGTTTTTGAAAATGTTGAAGTTTGATAGAAAAAGTGAAGAAAACAAGTGGTAAAAATTTATTTTGGTCTTAAGGAGGTTTGAACTCATGACCTTTGGCTTTGAATTGAAAAGCTTTACCACTGAGCGAAGTGCTTGTCTTGTTATTTACACGCTTCCAATTAATTATATTAAAAAACAAGTCTTTGAAATGTTTAAAAACAAGTGAAAATGAAGTTTGGAAAAATAAAAAAGTCCTAGGGGAATTCGAACCCTTGGCCTTATGGCATGGCAAGAAACATGATAAGTGTGCTGGCAACCGCTGGGGCGGTAATACATCCGTTGATTTAACTTAAACCACAAATATATATTTTAAGTCCAAAGTCAGAAATTGAATTTTTGAACTTCTTCTTCCTCTTTTATTCGCGCAAAAAACACCATGGCCATGGGAATTTCGAATTTCTTCAAATCTTGATCAATTTTAAAAGTGTAAAATGCTATTTCATCTAGATTTTTGCCACGATTATGAATATGTGTTTTGTTGTTATTATTAATCAAAGATTATCACGAATTTTAACAATCCCAATTTGAACCCTAACTAAAAAAATTGTTAATTCTTGAAACTCAGTTGTTTTTAGTTCCAATTAACAACCCAAATAGCTTTAGTGATTGAATGTCTACATTTTGCTTTTCAATTTTAAAGCTAAAAGGGCATGAATTGAGGATTCAAAGTTTGAAAACTTACCTCTTGGTATGAAAACAGCTCGAGTTCTACAACTTCTGTGCAAAGTAAGGATTGCTTTAGCTCGAACCTCCCTCGAATGTGTTCCTACCCTTAGTTTGTCCCGAGGATGGCTAGAACTCTCGACCAAGTCAACTTGCAGCCACTTAAAGTGAGTTTTGATTTCGGGTTTAGAGTTGTTACAGTCGTGATGATGATCTCGATTACTTCTATGAAGTATATGGAAGGTGTTTAGTGATAAATCAAAGTTAGCACGAGCAAATTAAGAGATGGCAAGTTAAGGCTGCTTTGCAAGTTTTGGTTTTTGATTATGTTTATGAGTTTGATCATTTCTTGTGTTGTTTTAAGTTTTAAACTACTTTAAATGATATTTAGAACATGTTAGAAACTTAAGTTCACTCAAATTTTGCAAGATTTGAGATTTGCAAAATTCTCTTATGACTTAGAAACTTGAATTTCAAGAAAGGAAGAGTGAAAGCTTGATTATAATAGCTTTGTGTGGTTTGAAATGAGGAAATGACCTCTATTTATAGGCCAAGAATTCTGAATGATTTGGCAAAGATATCATTGAAGGAAACTTGCAACTTGGTTAAGAGGTAATGGAATCTTTTGCATTTAATGCAAAAGTTACTTAACCATGGTTAAGTTTTTTTCTTGATCCAATCCTTCTAATCATTCACAACTGATATTTATCAGTTATAATCCACCTCTAAGTGATGACAAGGCTTCTAGAAGGAGAAGTTGCAAAAATGACTTATAATTTTATGTACTTGAAATTCCATGGTTTTGGAGCTCTATGTTTCAAAATCAAAAGTATAGCTAGACAAAATGTTTTTGCAAGTTCTTAGACATTTTGGAAAGCTTGTAACAAGGGCTACAACTTTCATGTTTTGAGTTTTTCCGATCCAAATGGATCTAGGTGAAAATGGCCATGAAAGTAGGAAAAACCATGTTTTTAACACTTGAAAATTTTTCTGTGTTAGAAATTTTTCAAATCTTGACTTTTTGTTAACTTTTTCATATTTCTTGATTTTTTATGATCATGATGGATCATTTGAAATGTTTTTATGTTTGAAAAAGTTGACCAAAAGTCAAAGTTTGACTTTTCAAAGCAGATGAATTTTCATCGATGATTTAATTTGTCCGATGAAGAAACATGGACTTTTGAGATGTTTTGAATCAAGAAATTAGGTCAAGATGTTGCATTAAAGATGTTAAGATCAATTAAATAGGTCATTCATTGAGCGTAAAGTCAATGATTCCCTATCCTCGATAAAAACCCTAATTGGTCGATTCATGGTAGATCATGAGAAAAGTTGGGAATCAAGATCAACTGATGATTGATTAAGATAGATCATTTTAGGTGAGTGGAAACTCAAACCCTTATTGATCACATCTTGAACAGATGAAATTTTGAAGAAACCCTGACTTTGACTTCTAGAAGCCACACACGATCTATTCTTGCTCGAATCAGTAATGCAAAGGATGCATATGTAAGGTGGTATCTTAGGTCAAAATTGGGGTATGACAGATGCCCTATTTAAGTTTCTTTAACTCAGATATGAAGATGAAATCTTCGTCTCGATGAAAGTGTGAAGAGACTTAATATCGTACGCAATTTTGGACCTAAGATACCAAATGTGAGTGATGCAAAATAATTGCAAAAGTTCACCCTGGAGATATCAAGGAATGATATGATGGGGAAGATTGTAAGGATGACTCAACTGCCTAAGAAAGGAGAATCCTGCTTGGAAACAAGTAATATGTTTCACTAGGAAAATAGATTCACAATGCATGTGAATATCCGCTTTTTGGGAAACGAGAGATTACCTTCTGTCAACCTTGGACAATGTTTAAGGTAGTGAAAATGATATTACGAATTATCATCCTTTGATAGTTGATGGTAATGAGTTCAAGATTTTACCAATTATCGCAAAGTGATAACTATAAAAAGGTAATTCTTGAGAATTTTACCAATATTCAAATTTTAATGTATAATGATGGAAATGATCTCAAATGAGTTTCTATTTTCACACATAATCTTGCCAGGATCTCTCTTGAGAAGATGCATGCATTTTATTGAAAAGACATAGGTTTTTCTTTTTTAGACGTAAAGACAAATCGGACTTGTTAAGAAGAACAATCTTTTATGATAAGTTCAAGATAAAAAGAAATAAGCAACTAAATGACGAGGCTATTGCTTATTGTTTGCAGGTAGATTTTTTGTGAAATCTAATCCTGAGTTGGTTAGAGACGAGGTTCTATCCAGGAACGAATAGGAAAGAAATGGTCAATCAGGACTTCGTTCCCAATGAGGAATGATCTCAGCTGGGGAACATGATAGAAAAATGTATTTTCTGCTTGGGGATAATCTACTGGAGAGATGACACACCCACACTTGTTTTTTTTAGGAGTGAATGCAACCTAAACAAGTGATGTTGAAGCAAACATTTGAGAAATGCAGGAATGCATTGATGATGCTATTATGTATGAATGATGAATGTCATACGCATGCTGACGATACCTGACAAGACAACAAAAAAAGGGGTATTTGGGAAAAGGACTACCACATTCAAAAAATACTTAGTAAAATCTGCAGCCATGGTGTAGACATTAATGATGATGAATCGAGTTGCAATGCTTTAAACTTTCCGAAAAGGCATTTCATTGGCAACCTTGTTGGATTTTTCTGATAAGAATGCCGCCCTTTGATGATCTATTTTAAGGAGAAGAAGACTTTAGAAGTTGTTTTATTTTCAGGTCGAAACACTCATGGAGAAAACTCTTGAAGTTCTTTTGTGTTCATAGTTCAAAGGAAATTTCGTTATTTCAAAACTTTGAAGTAAAAATTGCTTAAAACCCTTTTTTAGTTTCAAAAGTGATTTTCACAATAAAAGTGTTATTTTGCAAAATGTAATAAAGCAAGAATTGCAAACAAATGGGCACAAGGCTCAAATTTTATTGATAGAATGGTAATCAGCCAAAGGCGTGATTCCATGAGCTATTTACAAGAGTTGGAAATGATAATTTATTGGGAAAAGGCTACATTGAAAGCAAATAACCACTATTATCCCTAACAACTTTGAATTCCAACTTGTTAGTGTTTTAAGTTGGCATTACTTTTTGGTAAAACTAGGCTATAGCAATGTCTTGAAAAATGTCACGACATTTAGAGATTGAAAATAAATCCTACTTGAGAAGGATGTGTGAAGTATAACTCTAATCGGAAGCTAAAAGTCATATGGAATTCTCACAGTAATAACTGATGTCATAACATGTTATGACATTCAAGATGACATTCTGCTCTCGAACTGCTTTTTCCCGAGATTATTCGTGAAGTTTGAGTTGCTATATTATGTGTTTCTGTTATTAAAATGTATGCTCACGTGGCTGCTAGGTTAATCAGTTAAATCTAAATTGGTTGTTGAAAAGACCATGTTTTTAGGATTAATTAAGTGAACCCTAGCTATCTATAAAAGGATTACAACCCTTACATCGCCATGGCTTTGAATGTATGAAGATAAAAGCAGTTGTTATTGTGTAATTTAGTTTCTTCTTGTGAGCCAAGCAATTATCAATTGATAAGTGCCTTGGACTAGGATTTGTTTGTAAGGGTAGTTTATCACTCAAAGCTTTAAAGCACGAGTGTTTGTCTCTTGATTAAAGCTTGGAAGCGAAATCAAGATAGTTTATTGAAGAGTGTCTTCACAATTCAATTAATCAATAGGTTGATATCACACCGCCGTGATTGAGGGAGAGTGAGGAACTCGTTCAAGTAGGACTTAGATTGAAGTTGCATTGGTTAGGTTTTAAGTGAAGGAGATAAACTGGTTGGTTTATTCTCAATTAATTCTACTAATAGTGAATTTCCTCCCCGCTTGGTAGCCTTGATGTAGGTGTTGTTATATAATCGAACCGTAAACAATTTATTGTGTTCTTTATAATGCTTTAAATTTACCGTGTGAATTGTTAACAGAGTCGACATCGTGTCATAACATTCTCTCGTGACATCACGATCCGCTGCCGTAAATTTCAATTGGCATCGAGCGTGAACCCCACGCTTATTCCGGGTGAGATCTAGGGATAATAAGTTTTTGGCGTTATGGACAAGGAAGGAGGATTTGGAGGTAGACCACCTATTATGGATGGATCTAACTATGATTACTGGAAACCTCGTATGGTTTCCTTTTTGAGGTCACTGGACATTAAGGCTTGGAGAGCTGCTGACAAAGGATGGAAACATCCCACCAAGCTTAAGAAGGATGGAACTGCTGTCTTGAAACCTGAGGAAGAATGGAGCAAAGAAGAAGAAGAGCTTGCACTGGGAAACTCTAAAGCATTGAATGCATTATTCAATGCAATTGATGAATATCTTCGACTAGTTCATCAAGGTGAACTGCCAAAGATGTTTGGGACACCTCAAGACTACTCACGAGGGACATCCAAGGTAAAATGTCAAGACTCGTGATGCTCACTACCAAATTTGAGAATCAAGATGAAAGAAGATGAGACCATTCATGAGTTTCACATGAATATCTTGAGATTGCCAACACCCTCGTGAGCACTTGGTGAAAAGATGTCAAAAGTCGGGAGAAAGATTCTCGATCATTGCCTAAAAGATTTGCAATGAAAGGACCGCAATAGAGGAAGCTCAGACATCGCATTCTCAAGGTTGAACTTATTGGATCTCTTATGACTTTTGAGATGGGAATCAGTGAAACTGTTGACAGGAAGAACAAGAGCATAGCATTTGTATCCAATACTGAAGAGGGATGCAAGGAGGATGATGAAGACAAGATATCTGAAGCTATAGCTATGCTTGGAAGGCAGTTCAAAAAACTCATCAAGAGAATTGATCCAAAGTCAAGATCAAATGTCAAGAACATTCCATCTGACATTAGCAGATCTTATGACTCCAGCAGAAGACCCAAGTCAGAAGAAAAAGGGAGTCAAGGCAGAGAAATCCAGTGTCATGGTTGTGAAGGATATGGGCATATTAGAGCTAAATGTCCTAGCTTTCTGAATAAACAAAAGAAAGGGATGGCTGTCACTTGGTCTGATGGTGACTCAGGAAGTGAATCTGAGGAAGAAGCAGCCAAACTTGTCACTGCTCTCTCTGGAGTGTGCAATTCTGATATGGATTTTAGTGATGAGGAAGTGACATTTGAAGAGCTTGCTGAAACCTACAAGAAGCTATGTATAAAAAGTGGTGAGGTATGTCAGCAAAATGAGAAACAAAAAAGTCGATTGAGAAGTCGAGGTCGCGAATGCAAAATGGAGGTAGAAGAAGGAGAACACAACTTCTATAAGTCATCTCAACAGTGAAATTACACTATTGAACTCCAAACTTGATCAGATGTCTAAATCAGTCAAAATGCTGACATCTGGTACTGACAAGTTGGATGAAATTCTTCACCAATGACGTGTAATAAGCATGGTCCGGGATACGGTCGAAAAAGAAACCGTTAGTGACAAGAAGAAGAGGCATGGGAAACCAATGTCAAAGCGTATGTCACAACAACACAGAATAATCGCCTGGAAGTATGTGGATGCAAAGAAATCATAACAAGAAGAAGAATGATCTAATAAGCCAATGTCAAAGCGTCACAACATTGGGTTCAACATCAAGATCAGAGAAACATGAATAAAAAGTTTCAAAGATGGAGATGTCATTATTGTGGAAGGTTTGGGCACATAAAACCCTTTTGCTATAGACTACATGGATATCCAAATTAGACCCCTTATGTCAAGCCTAAGAGCAATAAAATACCATACACTCAAAAGTGGAAGAAGAAGACTGCAGCCTTGATAGCTCACACTTCCCTTAGAGTGTCTGCCAAGGAAGTTTGGTACTTTGACAGTGGGTGTTCTAATCACATGACTGGAATCAAAAACCTCCTAAATGAAGTCAGACCTCATACTACCAGTTATGTCACTTTTGGAGATGGAGCTGAAGGGGAAGTCAAAGGAGTTGGAAACTTGGACTGTTCTGGTGCTCCAAACCTAAATGGAGTGTTGTTGGTAAAAGATTTGACTGCTAATCTTATAAGCATAAGTCAGCTATGTGATATGGGATTCAAAGTCAACTTCATTAGGTCTAAATGTCTTGTAATCAATGATAAACAAGAAGTAGTCGAGGAGTCGTCAAGGGACAATCAAGCACATAATCAGAACACCAACTTTCCGTGTGCTCTGAGATAAAGATGAAAAGGAGGTAAAATTGTAGCAAAAACTTTGTCAGTTACATCTCGAGGAATGAAAAGATCATCTCCATGAAGGCCGCCGAAGGATACCAAGACTTCATATTGATGAAGAGAGAGTTTGTGAATAGGAGAAGACTGGTGGCTCAAACTTGTGTTGATGACATAGTATTTGGAAGAATGTCGACTCAATGATGACACAGTTTGCCATCCAAATGTAAGTCAGTTTAAAATAAGCCTCGAGAGAGTCGACTTATTTTCTTGACCGCAAGTCACACAAATGGAAGGCTCAACATTTAGTTCACGAGCAAGTGTGCAAGAAGTATCGCAGAAGGCTAAAATGGAGAATGCCACCATAAAAGGACTCCTCGCCCTACACATTTGAAGTTTTCCAAGAAAACAAGTGGAGAAAGAGTTGATCAAAGCTTGTGTAAAGCTCTCTTGATGGATGTTTCTTCGAGAAACAATCTTGCTTCTTGGTTCAGAAAAAGCAAAACTGCGGTGTTCCTATTCAATGTTGAGGATGAATACATAGCACTGGTAAAAATTGTTCTCGATGATCCGATGAAGTGATGTCGATCGACCACAATGTCACATGTGATGTCATGACATTGTACTCGTGATGTTGTTACTAAAGCTCTCGAGGCTAGTCAACTTAAGTCTCAGAAGGAAAATTGGGAATTTGTCAATATGAGGAGTTGTAGCAATTAATCGTCTACAACAAGGGATTAAGGGACCTTTCTTCAATTATTTATAAGTGGGTTATTTAATTATGTTTATCTTATTTTCAAAAGGTCCAAGAATAGGAAGACTCCCACATATAATAGTTTCTTCATTTGAAAGTAGTATCACATTTTCTTCATCGAAAGAAACCTTGAAACCCTCTCGCCATTCTCGCCTTTCTCTCTCAAAAGCCATCAGAAATATGTCTTCTTCATCTTCATCATCTCAAGAATCAGTCATCTCCTCCATGACCGTTAAGGCAACATCGAATATGCAAATGCAACCGAGGGTTACTCCATTACAGTGACAATGGCCACTAACCCAAGAGGAAGTCGATCGGAATCAAGAAAGTTCAAGATATTCTTGTTCACATTACTTCAGAAAGGAAGAAAGCATTAGCCGAAGTCATTATTTTACGCTTATTGCCTTATTGATTAATCCTGTTTGTTATTTTCCTTTATTGTTTTGGATAATCAGAATCATTTGTTGACAGAATTGTAAACATTTAACTTTGTGCCGGGTACTGCCTCAATATATGATTGAATGTTGAGGAACTTGTATTGATTCTTTGGCCCTTGTGGCTAAAAAGGGAGAAGATGTTGAATTTTTTGGGCAATTATGGGAAATTGTGGGATTTTGTATGGGTAGAATTTATCTTATCTCTAGGTTCTAGTTTCTTTGCTTAGAACTAGTTTTCTT
>CM038792.1:277401688-277458553 GCA_021764765.1 Vicia sativa
ATCAACTAACGGCCCATAAACGTACCCCACAATCACACAACACTAATACATCCATCACCACATGTTCAACGCTACATACATCAAGGTCGTCGGTCAATAATCACCTATTTGGAAATCGACTCATTTTCAAAATAATTTCAAGTTTTAGAAAATCTTTTCATTTTATAAAATAGAGCATTAAATTTAAATAATGTTCAAAAGGCCTCAAAAGCGGACTTCACGGTTTAAAAGTTATGAATTTTCAAAGTTTGACATTTTCAAAATATACAGTGAGAACCAGTTCCTACCTATCAGGGAAGGTTCCTGCCAGTTCAAAATCAGCTTTGGAAAATGTATGGGAACCCGGTTCCTACCCATACGGGGAACCGGTTCACAGTGCAATTTTCAAGTTTTCACAAATTTTTCAAGTGGAACCGGTTCCTACCCACTAGGAACACATTCATATGTGTTCGAGCCAAATTCTACATTTTGTGACATTCCTTCATTTCTCCACCAAACTCAAACATACCCATACGAATTGCTATATGAGAAACACCAAAATATATCTATTTGCACCATTATAACATCAAACCACAATATTCCATCATTCATATTCATCAAGGACACTCTAATTGTTTTCAATCTATAATCAAACACAATAGGGATAATTCTCACGGAACCTAACATTCTAGCAAGGATTCCCTAACATACTATGATCATACCATTGAATATCTAAACCCCGATAATGCCATTAACTAATCAAAATCACCCTTACCTTGTGGATTCTTGATTCGACACCTAGGTTTTCTTCCTTCCTTTCTCCTCTTCTCAACTTCACGTATGTGTGTTTTCTCCAACAATAACTCTTTTTCCTTCTTTACTTCTTTTATTCCTTTTTATTCCTCTATTATAAATAAATTAAATTAAATAATGTGAGTAGAGTCTTTTACTCCTCCACCTCACTTTACTCGACACACCTCTAATAATTTCATTCCTTTATTCCATAATTAATCTCAATAAATCCAATATATTAATAAATTATGTTCTCAATTAAATTAATAATTAAAATCATAACTATTTAATTATCAGAATTATTTTGAGGTGTCACTGACCGTTTCTCCATTCATCATAGGAATTGTCAAGGAATGGAACTATTGTATGTTGTGTACCTCTATTTTTCAAATGGATTGTCTCACACTAAGTCTCCTATCTTCCTTGAAAACAAAGACAATTAGCATTGGTCTCGAAGACTCGTATGTCTCACCACCAGCGATATCCATTGGTATACATTGTGAGCAATGAGAATGAAATCATTGAAGCATGGAGAATTTGCCAATGTTCCTCTCATCTCGGTACAAAAGGAGGAATTAACACAATCCATTCTTGGCGAGGCGTCAACTTGGGTATGCAAACTCAAATGAAACCTTGGTTTTACAATGAAATCTACTTTTATCATGAAGAAGATTCCCAAGGTTTGAAAGCGAATGATAAGAGCTTGGCATCACATCCGAAGAAGAAAGGGTAATGCAAGGAATTGTGTAGCCATGGAAATCTACACTTCTTGGGTGAAGAAAAGAAGGAATTCGGATGCCTTATGCTAATGAGGCACCTATGTTTTCAATGACTTAGTAGACCACTTTTCCCGTTGAGACTAGCAGAGAGAATACCAAGAAGCTTTGGCCAGATGAGGCTAGAAAAGGAGGCTTTGGAGACAAGTTTTTAAAGGCTTTGAAAGCGAGAAGCAATAAGCGGGTCAAAGATCATGAAAAGCGCTCCTACTTAAGATGAATGGCTCATGGAAAGATGAGAAGATTAAATCGGAAGAAGATAAGCGATCAAAAGATACATCAAAGAAAGAAAAGAAAGCTTGAGGAATGAAAACAAGCAATCTTGCTCTGACGGTGGAAAAGTCATCAATTCAAAGCAGAAAGTGAGGCCAGCTTACTATGGGAAAGAAATCACAAGTTGAAGCTACATCGAGCATTTGGTTTCTTCACGAATGAGAGCGATTAATTAGTTTAGCTTTAGCTTTATCATTTATTTATCATTGTAAGAGTTATGCTCAAAAAATTTATTTATAATCTTATTTCAATAATTAATAAAATAAGTGTTTTTCCATCAAATATTAAAGGGAATTTCTCTTTTAGTATAAATTCTTTGGAAATTATTTTCTCTTTGCATTCATAATCATGCATCATACTTTTGCATATCGAGTTTGTTATTTAGAATCTTATCTTTGGGTACCGGAAAGGAAAGATCGTCAATTATCGGCGTCTTAGAGTTTCGACTATGCTCCAGTTGATCCACGGATGCAATACTCGTTCAAAGAGGAGAATGGATGATTTTGAACAAGAAAATGTTGAGCTTCGTAACACGGTGACAACACTTAGGAAGAGGTTGAAAGACTCAACTTCTTTAGTAAGTTTGTTGGCAACTCATAAAAGTCGACCAAGCAACATTAGCAGTCAAAATCAAGCGGCGATTTCAGATATCACTACTACTCGATTTCATTTATTGCGATAAAGTAATTCTCTCTTGATATGCTAGAAGGTTATCCATGAGGCATGCCTTTCAATTTCGGCATTAGATTTCGTCAACCCGCTTAAAAGTCTGAGGCAACCGATCAAGATTCCTACTTTACAAAACTATCGGCATTGCTCCATCGCCTTTAACCTATTCCTCAACTCTTCCTGCCGGTCTTCAACCCGAATCCTGGCAAGAAACTCAACAATTCTAAGATACGCTGGAGATAAGGGTGTTTGGGAAGAATCTTACGATCTATGCCTAGTTCCTCAGCGTAAGGATACTGCTAAATTCAAAGTCCGATTTTGAGAAGTATAAAATTCCTGCTGCGGTCATCTGCAATGTCGCAAAGAAGATGTCTACGTATAATGACAATCACCAATTGCTCATTCACTATATCCAAGGCAGTGTTCTTGGTGCCGCCTTTGAAGTGGTACATGGGACTAGATAGTGCAAATATCCGGACATTCAATGACCTGGGTGGGCCTTAGTCCAGTGCAAATTCAATTTGGACATGGCTCGAGATCGAGATCAACTCCGTTCTATGTCTCAAAGAAAGGCGTTCAAAGAGAATCGCTAACGTTGGAGAAATTGCTGCCCAAGTCGACCCGCAGTTAGAAAAATGACCAAGGTTTTCAGAACACTCTTGGCCCATTTTACAACCAGGCATGGTCGCCGCGCTCTCGAGAATTTCACGAAATGGCATGGGATGCGACCTAGAAGAAGAGTCACGACAGGACACCTAGTCAAAGATAGGATCTTCAAAGCGGAACCAAGAGGTGGAACCGGTTTCCCAAAGAAGAAGAACATGACATGGAATGGTATCGAGGAAACCAAGGAAAAAGCGTCGATCGCCAACAACAAGTAGCCACGATGGCACCAGTTGTTAATGCAGTTCAAACATGAAATTACTCCGCAATTCCAGCAAACTCAACTACCTCGACGGGCTCGGCAATCGAGAACGTGCACCTCGGATCTCGGTTGATCCAGTACGATGACATACCGCGAATTATATCCTTCCTTGATAGAAAGGAATCTTGTACAAACAAGTCCTACCTCTAGTACAGAGAAAAATTACCTTGGAAATTTTAAGGGCGTGTCTTGCCCTTTCATCAAGGGCACGATCATGATCTCGAGCATTGCATAGCACTAAAAAGTGAAGTCCAGGTTAGTAAGGACTAATCTCCTCTCTTTCGAACACAAATCCAAATGTACAAGCAAATCCACTTCCCAATCATAGTGGACATACCGTGAATTTGATATTAAGGAATACGGATCGGTATCTTGTCAACGACATAAATATGATAAGAAAGCTTGATACTGACTCCATGATACATACAATACAATGGGCGCCTTGGCTAAACATGACTACAGCCTGCTGAGAATACGCTTCACAGGATTTTAGGGATGTCCAGCATCAAACAAACATTCAACGGTTAATAGACATTGGTAATATTGAATCTTTAGAAGCGAGGAGCGATTATGGCGTGAATATGGTAGGCATTTTCCACAGGCTTTTAGTCACAGATATCAACTCGAAGTTCCCAGAGTAAGCGTCATTATCCTGGCTACCTACCCAAGTGTGTAGAAATCAAAATTACAGCAGTCCGAAGGTTCCGAGAATCTCCTTTGGTGATATGTTTACAGTCCTTTCCTTAGGCTCGATAAGCGGTTCCCTATCAATACAATACAATTATGATAGAAGATGGAAGGAGAAACCCATTCCACTCTTTCAATTGTTGTTAACATCGCCAAATCGGACGAGAAATAACACGAAGTGGGCGTGTATACCCTATTGCCACCATTACATTGCTCCCATTGTTGGACAAAATCAGTTAATACACCTCCAAGAATCCCATAGGGATTCCTGTTAATATCTAAACATAAATGTTGGTCCATCAGTGGAACCAACATCAACTCAAACGATGAGATCTTAAAGCTAATCGAAAAGCAAGTACGAGTTGTGGATCAACTAATGCAGACTCCACAAAACAATACTATCTCTTACGAATTCCAGAGCCCACGAGCTTTGATGAAAGTACTAGATCAAACTTCGTAGATCACGGCGTGACTACAGATCAATTTGGTGGAATCGTAGCAACATAACCGCTTGCAACAATTTAAGCTTGATGATGAGAACTTCGGAGGATGGAAAAGATCACAATCGGCTTTACATATCTCATGATTTCCCAATCGGACTCTTTGTCCAATGTGCTAGTAGACACGGTTCATCCTTAAATGTAATGCCAAAAGCGACTCGCTCGTTTATCTTACAAAGGAACAGGTGAAATCAATGATATAGTGGTCGAGTCTTTGATGGGTCAAGGAAATCATTATTGGGAAGTCGACCTTCAGCGATTGGTCAGTATACCTTCCAAATCACTTTCGTGTCATGGGCGTTACTGCTGCCCACATTTGTTTGCTAGGGCGACCATGGATACATCGAGGCCCGGTGACATCCACGCTCCATCGAAACTAAGTTCACAAGTAGGAAGCTAGTAACCATCATCCGGTGAACAACTTTCTAGTCATCCATTTATCTACCTTTTCTTTCATCACGAAATCGATGATGTTGAAGGAACCTGTTCAAGGACTCTCGTTAGAAGGTGAATCTACAAGAAAAAAAGCATATCGTCCTATCTTCTCTTACAAAGCGGTAGCAGATAGAGCAGAAAGAGCAGTAATGTCGTAGGTTGGGGACAAGTAATAAAACACATCAACAACAAGACCAAAACCGAACTCGGATTGCTCTAAATATTTCCAAAAGACAACCAAAGGGATGAAGCTCTTAGCCCAATTAAGGAGTATTCCACGGTGAGGTTTCTTAAACCCTGTTCTTCAAGGTTAATGTTCTTATCGATGAAGGTAATGAAGAACAATCTCTGAACTGAAGAGTGAGCACTTATCTTACTAGCTACGAATATATGTCGAAGAGATACGTCGTGCCTTTCATCCTCAGTGACCGATTCAAAACATGTCCTTACAAAAGAATGAGAATGAAAATCCACCAATCCCATACAAGTTTGGGATACCTTGGGAGAACAAGTGGAAAGTTTGATTACATGGTGAAATACACAGAAAGCTCAATAATCGAATTGAAGACATCCAAAAGCTGGATGGGACGATCCTTCGTTATCCTAGTCAACGAGAAGAGTTATACACATCTTCTCGATCTCATCATCAGATTGAGATCCCAAATGAAGATCTTTGCTTTAATCGCCTTGAGGTTTGTCAAGCAGGATCTTAACTATCATTACATCAGCGTAATTCACAAGATCAAGAAGACAATTTTGGAAGCGAGTTGGAAGCGCCGCAGACAATGAGTCTCTCCCACTCAGAAGATTGGAAAGAACATCCCGGAATCTAGAATACCATCACCTAAAAGCACATATCATCTATGCTCCTCGATTTGTCAATCAAGCGAGAAGAAGATCGCTTCAATGACAAAAGGCAAGATCAATGTCCGAGTCTTCAAAGCTGTTACCAATGACCAAAGTCTACTCAAGAAATAAGCCAAATGGAAAACTACCAGAATATCTTGACTTCCAGTTCGCCACTATTAAACTGTTAAAGCTCAGGGCCATGTTCATAGTTCTAAGTAGTTTATCTTGCTTTTGTTTGAACTCTCGCCTCGCCAGCGAAGAGATGTTTATAAAGTTTAGCTTTTAAATAATTTCTCTTTGTCTTGCCCAAGACAAATGAGTTTGTATTTTAGGGCCTATTTCATATTGTGAATCATAAATAAAAGCGTTGTTTTGATTCCACATTTTGTGTTTATTTTTGTTTTTTACCCTTTTCTAGAAATGGTAATCTAAAAACCTGAATAAAACAAACAATCTAAAAGAAAATATAATAAATAATGCATACACTTTCACATTAACTTTTTCTAAAAAAGAAGAGAAGAGTTAATTAATCAAACATAAATGAAACATGCAAATTAGCAAATGGACAAATCCATTGAGCATAATAGCTCTATGCTCTCTCCGACTTTGAATTCCACCATGTTTTGGCGAGGAAGAAGTTGAAAGAGATCCTGGATGAGATTTCTCGACTACTTAAGTACGAGGAAAGAATCATTCACCTCACAAAGAGCCTTTGGAAACAATAACTTGGGTTCTGAGGAAGATAAAAGAAGTGAACATCAGACTCTGCTTTCGACAGCGAACGTCAAAATGACGATAGATCTTCTCAAAGAATATGTTGATGTGTTTGCTTGGTCTTACCAAGACATGCCGGTTTAGATACGACATTGTGGAGCATCACTTGCCATAAAACCTAAGTGTATACCGTTAAACAAAGGCGGAAGAGTTCACCCGGATATGGTGACAAAATCAAAAAGGAAGTCAAAAGCATTCGTGTGAGTTTCCTTGTCACCTACGAATATCCTCAATGGCTAGCCAACATAGTACTCCATCTCAAAGAAAGGAAAGGTCGAGAATGTCTGTTGACTACGGGACTTGAACAAAGCTAGTCCAAAGATGATTTCCCACTACCATTGCCGACATGCTAGTGGATAGCGCAAAGTTCAATCTTTTCCTTCATGGACGGTTTCTCTGGCTACAATGGATCAGAATGGCTCCGAAGACATGGAAGACATCTCTCATCACGCCATGGGGCACATTTGCTACAAAGTACGTTTTAGATTAAAGAATGCGGTGCAACTTACAAAGGGCAATGACTACTCTCTTTCATGACATGATGCACAAGAGATCGAAGTCTCATGGGCGACATGATAGCAAAGTCGGACAACGAAGAGCATATAGAATATCTCTTGAAGTTGTTTATTGACTAAAATTCCGACTCGGCTTGAATCTAACAAATGCACCTTGGGTAAGATCGAGAAAACTCCTAGGTTTCATCGTCGGTCAAAGAGGTATTAAGTGGACCGACAAAGTCAAGGCTATTCAAGAAATGCCTCGCCACATACGAAAAAGCAAGTAAGAGGATTTCTTGGATGGTTGAATTACATCTTGATTCATCTCTCAAATAGCGCTACTTGTGGACGATATTCAAACTTCTCGCAAAATCAAGAGGTTGTGTGATTGCCAAAAGCGTTCGTGATTATCAAGGATACCATCGAACCTCAATATTGATTCCTCAATCGAAGGAAGACCATTAATCATGTACCTTACCGTGCTAGAAGATTCCATGGGCTTGCGTACTTGAATGACAAGATGGCGGTAAAGAGCATACCATCTACTACTTGACTCAAAATTCACATACTTGAAACTCGTTACTCCATGCTCGAAAAACATGTTGTGCTTTAAATGTAGGCATCGAAATGTCTCCATGATGCAATCAATCACCGACTTGGTTAATCTCAAAATGGATCCATCAAGTATGTCTTTGAAAATCCACATAACAGGGAAGAATTGCTCGATGGCGATCTTTATTATCTGAATATGACATCGATCACAAATGCTCAAAAAAGCGGTCAAAGGAAGCATTCTTGCCGATCCTTGGCTTATCAACCAATCAACGAATACCAATCTCTCGAGGTTTGACTTCCCACAGTAGGATGTTATGTACTTAAAAGAAAGATTGTGACAGACCGTTACACGAAGAAGGTCTTGATCCGGAATCTAGATGGGGCTTGATTTTTGATGGAGGCGATTAACGTTTTTAAATGGAATTGGTGAATTATCATTACTCAGGGTTCTCATATCCGTTTCCATGATTACTATTTGATTGCACCAACAACATTCTGCAGAATATAGGCTTTGTATCATGGGAATTGAAGAAGCCATCGACTTGAGGATCAAGATCCTTGACATATATGGAATTATTCCCTTGTGATCAATCAAATGAAGACAAGTATAAACGCATCATCTTGGTTTGATTCCTACGAGATTATGCAAGATGTTTGTTGACTTTCTTCACAAAGTTGAGCGGCATCATATCTCGAGATCGAATCAGAAAGCGGGCCTATGGCTACTCTATCTTCCATGTTCAAAGTCAACCATTGGAACAATATGCCTAAGATCCGCATCGGATGCCTTGAAATACACATATGTTTGCATTGAAGTAGTCATCGATGATAAGCTGTGGTTCCCGACGTCGCCTTCCTTGAACTCGGGAATACCCACGGGGCATCGCACAAAAGATAGGAAAACTCTAAGGAGGCTTTCTAGAAATTTCTTCTGAATGAAGATGTGCTATACAAAAGAAACGACATGGTCACGCTCGAGATCGTCGGCGGATCTGAGCGGACACAATAGTTCCACGAAGTGGGAAGGGTCCTTAGAACCCATTCAAATGGGCATACAATGTCCAGAAAGATCTTAAGAGATACTATTGGATAACAATGGAATCCGATTCTGTAAACATGTCAAGAGATATCCAAGTGCGGATCTACGCAGATAAGATCCATGTGCCGCGACTCTACTCAGCGTTCTCTCTTCATTGGCCTTTCTCCATGTGGGGCATCGACATGATTGTGATGATCGACCAAAGCGTCCAGCGGACATCAGCTTCATTTAGTGGCTATTGATTACTTCACCAAATGGGTTAAAGCGGCATCTGCGCCAGCGTTACAAGACAAGTGGTTGTGAGGTTCATCAAGAACAACCTCATTTAGATATGGAGTTCAAGTAAGATCATTATATCTGATGGATCGAACTTGAACAACAAAATGATAAGAAGAGCGTGTGAGGAATTCAAGATTGAGCATCATAACTCATCTCCTTCTGACCAAAGATGAATGGCGTCGTTAAGCTGCCAACAAGAACATCAAAAAGATCGTCCAGAAGATGGTCATCACTTACAAAGACGGGCACGAAATACTACCATTTGCTCTGCATGGGTATCGTACCTCAGTACGTACTTCAACAAGGGAAACTCCTTTTTCTCTAGTATATGGCATGGAAGCAGTGCTCCTCGTAGAAGTTGAAATTCCGTCAATGAGAGTTCTCATGGAAGCTAAGTTATCTGAGGCCGAATGGTGTCAAGCGATCGATAATTGAACTTAATTGAAGAAAGCGGCCGCTTTCATGTCATGGACAATTATATCAAGAAGGATGAAAGCCTTGACAAAAGAGTTCGACCTCTGTAGATTCCAAGAAGCGACCTCGTGCTTAAAAGATTACATCTTTTCAACTGATTCTAGGGAAAATGGACTCCTAATTCTGAAGGCCCATACATCGTCAAAAGAAGTTTTTAAGGCGGTGCTTTGACTCTCACAACCATGGACAATGATGAACTCCGCATCTGCATGAATCTTGATCGATCAAAAATACTTTGTCTAAAAGACAAAACAACATTCGTTAAGTCAAAAACCCGAAAGGGAGGCTTAGGCAAAAATGAGGCGTCTCGGTGGGTGAAAACAGAAAAGGCAATCTAGGCAAAATTAAGGATAAAAATGACAAAATGGCGCATCGGATCCATTGCTTAGTCGATACGAAGAATCTTCCATCAATGGATCTTCAATCAAATCTTCTAAAACAACAACCACATTGTGAAATTCCATTGGATACTTGATGTCAGAGAATGTTATGACCGCGATGCTCGACACTCTGTAACAATTCAATCTAAGTCCTATTAGACTTGAGTTCCTACTCACTCCCCCTCGATCCATGATATCAACCTATTGATTAATTGAATTGTGAAGACACTCTTCAATAAACTATCTTGATTTAAACTGAAGCTTTAATCAAGAGACAAACACTAATGCTTTAAAGCTTTGGTGATAAACTACCCTTACAAACAAATCTAGTCTAAGGCACTTATCAATTGATAATTGCTTGGCTCACCGAGAAACTAAATTACGAAATAACAACTTTGTATCTTCAATACATTCCAAAGTGATAGTGTAAGGGTTGTAATCCTTTTATAGAATCGATCCACGAAACTTGGTTTCGGCTTCCATAAAGATAGCTAGGGTTCATAATTAATCCAAAAACATGGTCTTTTCAACAACGAGTTTAGATTTAACTAAGATTAACCTAAGCGATACGTGAAACATACATTTTAATACGCGAAACACATAATATAGCAGCTCAACAAACTTCAGAATAATCTAGGAAAAGGATTCTGCGAGACAGAATGTCATCTTGAATGTCATAACTGTTATGACATCGGACTATTCAAATTCATTGTTTTAGCTTCAGATTCGAAATTTCCGTATTTCACATCCTTCTCAAGTAGGATTTATCTTCAATCTCTAAATGTCATGACATTTATCAAGACATTGCTATAGCCTAGTTTTACCAAAAAGTAATGCCAACTTAAAACACTAACAAACTCCCCCTTTGGCATTTTTGGCTAAAACTACTTAAGACATCAGTACCTGTCTGTGAGAAGAAAAACTAGTTCTAAGCTTAAAGAAACTAGAACCTAGAGATAAGATAAATTCTACCCATACAAAAATCCCACAATTTCCCATAATTGCCCAAAAAAATTCACTGTCTTCTCCCCCTTTTTAGCCACAAAGGGCCAAAGGAATCAATACAAGTTCCTCAACATTCAATCATATATTGAGACAGGTACCAGCACAAAGTTAAATGTTTACAATTCTGTCAACAAATGATTACAGTTATCCAAAACAATAAAGGGAAAATAACAAAACAGGATTAATCAATAAGGCAATAAAACAGTAAAATGACAGGCTTCCAGCTTCAAGTGCTTTCTTCCTCTGAAGAAGTAATGTGAACAAGAATATCTTCAGAACTTTCTTGATTCGATTGACTTCCCTTACGGGTTAGTGGCCATTATGCAATGAGTAACCCTCGATTACTTGATTTGCATGGCTTGATGTTGCCTTAACTTGTCATGGAGGGAGATGAAGAGCACGATTCTTGAGATGATGAAGATGAAGAAGACATATTTTCTGATGGCTTTTGAGAAAGAAAGGAGAATGGCGAGAGGGTTTCAGGGTTTCTTTCGATGAAGAAAATGTGATACTACTTTCAAATGAAGAAACTATTATATGTGAGGTCTTTATTCTTGGACCTTTTGAAAATAAGATAAACATAATTAAATAACCCACATAAATAATTGAAGAAAGGTCCCTTAAATTGTTGTAGGCACGATTAATACTACAACTCCTCATATTGACAAATTCCCAATTTTCCCTCTGAGACTTAAGTTGACTAGCCTCAGAGAGCTTTATGTAACATCAGTACAATGTCATGACATCCTATGACATTGTGGTGATCGACATCCTTCATCGGATCATCAAGAACAATTTTTACGGTACTATGTATTCATCCTCAACATTGAATAGGAACACACGGTTTTGCTTTTCTTTGAACCAAGAAGCAAGATTGTTTCTCAAGAAAAACATCCATCAGAGAGCTTTACACAAGCTTTGATCAACTCTTTCTCCACTTGTTTTCTTGGAAAACTTCAAATGTAATAGGAGAGAGTCCTTTTATGGTTTTGCATTCTCCATTTTAGCCTTCAGCGGTACTTCTTGCACACTTGCTCTGTGAACTAAATGTTGAGCCTTCCATTTGTGTGACTTGCGGTCGAAAATAAGTCATTTCTCTCATAGGGCTTATTTTAAACTGACTTACATTTGGATGGCTGTGTTGTCATCATTGGTCCGACATTCTTCCAAATACTATGTCATCAACACAAGTTTGAGCCACCAAGTCTTTTTCCTATTCAAACTCTCTCTTCATCAATATGAAGTCTTGGTATCCTTAAAGCCTTCATGGAGATGATCTTTTCATTCCTCTCGAGATATAGCTGACAAAGTTTTGCTGCCACAATTTTACCTCCTTTTCATCTTTATCTCAGAGCACAGGAAGGCAGTTGGTGTTCTCGATTCCCATGTGCGATTGTCCCTTGATCGACTCCTCTCATGACTACTTCTTGTTTATCATTGATTACAAGACATTTAGACCTAATGAAGTTGACTTTGAATCCCATATCACATAGGCGACTTATGCTTATAAGATTAGCGATCAAATCTTTACCAACACACTCCATTTAGGTTTGGAGCACGAGAGCAGTCAAGTTTCCAACTCCTTTGACTTCCCTTCGGCTCCATCTCAAAAAGTGACATAGCTGGTAGTATGAGGTCGACTTCATTTAGGAGGTTTTGATTCCAGTCATGTGATTAGAACACCTTCCAGCAAAGTGAACTTCCTTGGCGGACACTCTAAGGAAGTGTGAGCTATCAAGGCTAGATCTTCTTCTTCCACTTTTGAGTGTATGGTATTTTATTGCTCTTAGGCTTGACATAAGGGGTCTAATTTGGATATCCATGTAGTCTATAGCAAAAGGGTTTTATGTTCCAAACCTTCCACAATAATGACATCTCCATCTTTGAAACTTTTTATTCATGTTTCTCGATCTTGATGTTGAACCCAATGTTGTGACATGCTTTGACATTGGCTTATTAGATCATTTCTTCTTCTTGTTATCAGTGATTTCTTTGCATCCACATACACCAGGCGGACATATTTCTGTTCTATGTTGTGACATACGCTTTGACATTTGGTTTCCCATGCCTCTTCTTCTTGTCACTAACGAGGTTCTTTTGACTTCGTATCGGACCATGCTTATTGCATTACATCCAAAATGAAGAATTTCATCAACTTCGATTACAGGATGTTGACATTTGGGCGATTTAGACATCTGATCAAGTTTGGAGTTCAATAGTGTAATTTCCTTTATTGAGATGACTTATAGAGTTGTGTTCTCCTTCTTCGACCTCCAATTTTGCATTCATGACCTCGACTTCTCAATCGTTTTTTGTTTCTCATTTTGCGACATACCTCACCACTTTTTACATAGCTTCTTGTAGGTTTCATGGCTCTTAAATGTCTTCCTCATCACTAAAATCCATATCGGTTGCACACTCGGAGAGGAAGCGGTGACAAGTTTGGTACGCTTCTTCCTCAGATTCACTTCCTGAGTCACCATCAGACCAAGTGACAGCCATCCCTTTCTTTTGTTTATTCAGAAAGCTAGGACATTTAGCTCTAATATGCCCATATCCTTCACAACCATGACCTTTCCTGCTTGCCACTCCTTTTCTTGACTTGGGTCTTCTGCTGGAGTCATAAGATCTGCTAATGTCAGATGGAATGTTCTTGACATTTGATCTTGACTTTGGATCAATTCTCTTGATGAGTTTTTTGAACTGCCTTCCAAGCATAGCTATAGCTTCAGATATCTTGTCTTCATCATCCTCCTTGCATCCCTCTTGATGTGGATACAAATGCTATGCTCTTGTTCTTCCTGTCATGAGTTCCTTTGATTCCCATCTCAAAGTCATAAGAGATCCAATAAGTTCTTCAACCTTGAGTCTTGATGTCTGAGCTTCCTCTATTGCAGTCCTTTCATTGCAAATCTTTTAGGCAATGATCAAGAATCTTTCTCACCGACTTTTCTTGAATCTTTTCACCAAGTGCTCCGAGGTGTTGGCAATCTCAAGATATTCATGTGAAACTCATGAATGGTCTCATCTTCTTTCATCTTGATTCTCAAATTTGGTAGTGAGCATCTGGTCTTGACATTTTACCTTGGATGTCCCTCATGAGTAGTCTTGAGAGTGTCCCAAACATCTTTGGCAGAGTTCACCTTGATGAACTAGTGCAGAATATTTGTCAGTGCATTGAATAATGCATTCAATGCTTTAGAGTTTCGGTTGCAAGCTCTTCTTCTTCTTTGCTCCATTCTTCCTCGGGTTTCAAGACAGCAGTTCCATCCTTCTTAAGCTTGGTGGGATGTTTCCATCCTTTGTCAGCAGCTCTCCAAGCCTTAATGTCCAGTGACCTCAAAAAACCATCGGGGTTTCCGGTAATCATAGTTAGATCCATCCATAATAGGTGGTCTACCTCAAATCCTCCTTCCTTGTCCATAGCCAAAACTTATTATCCCTAGATCTCACCCGAAATAGCGAGGCGGGGTTCACGCTCGATGCCAATTGAAATTTACGGCAGCGGATCGTGATGTCACGGAGAATGTTATGACGATATCGACACTCTGTTAACAATTCACAGTAATTTAAGCATATAAAGAACACAATAAATTGTTTACGATTCGATGTATAACAACACCTACATAAGGGGCTACCAAGCGGGGAGGAAATTCACTATTAGTAGAATTAATTGGGGAATAAACCAACAGTTTATCTCCTTCACTTAAAACCTAACCAATGCAACTTCAATCTAAGTCCTACTTAGACTGAGTTTCTCACTCTCCCTCAATCAATGATGATATCAACCTATTGATTAATTGAATTGTGAGACACTCTTCAATAAACTATCTTGATTTCGCTTCCAGCTTTAATCAAGAGACAAAACACTCGTGCTTTAAAGCTTTGGTGATAAACTACCCTTACAAACAAATCCTAGTCCAAGGCACTTATCAATTGATAATTGCTTGGCTCTGAAGAAACTAAATTACACAAATAACAACTGCTTGTATCTTCATACATTCAAAAGCCTTGGCCAGCAGTGTAAGGGTTGTAATCCTTTTATAGATAGCTAGGGTTCACTTAATTAATCCTAAAAACATGGTCTTTCAACAACCAATTTAGATTTAGCCGATTTACCTGCACGTAGGCATACATTTTAATACGCGAAACACATAATATAGCAACTCAACAAACTTCACGAATAATCTCGGAAAAGCAGTTACGCGAGCGAGAATGTCATCGAATGTCATAACATACATTATGACATCGGACTATTACTGCGAAATTCGGCCTGACTTTAGCTTCCGATTAGGTTATACTTCACATCCTTCTTCTAGTAGGATTTATTTTCAATCTCTAAATGTCGTGACATTTTTCAAGACATTGCTATAGCCTAGTTTTAGCAAAAAGTAATGCCAACTTAAAACACTAACAAGTTGGAATTCAAAGTTGTTAGGGATAATAGTGGTTATTTGCTTTCAATGTAGCCTTTTCCCAATAAATTATCATTTCCAACTCTTGTAAATAGCTCATGGAATCACGCCTTTGGCTGATTACCATTCTATCAATAAAATTTGAGCCTTGTGCCCATTTGTTTGCAATTCTTGCTTTATTCTGTTTTGCAAAATAACACTTTTTATTGTGAAAATCACTTTTGAAACTAAAAAAAAAGGGTTTTAAACGCAATTTTACTTCAAAGTTTTGAAATAAAGCGAAATTTCCTTTGAACTATGAACACAAAAGAAGAACTTCGAGTTTTCTCCATGAGTGTTTCGACCTCGAAAGATAAAACAACTTCTAAAGAAGTCTTCTTCTCCTTAAATAGATCATCAAAGGACGTTCTTATCAAAATGAATCCCACAAGGTTGCCAATGAAATGCCTTTTTGAGAAAGTTTAAAGCATTGCAACTCGATTCATCATCGATTAATGTCTACACCATGGTGCGATTTTACTAAGTATTTTTTTGAGCTATGTAGTAGTCCTTTTCCCAAATACCCTTTTTTGTTGTCTTGTCGGTATAAATCGGCATCGTTATGACATTCATCATTCATACATAATAGCATCATCAATGCATTCCTGCATTTCTCAAATGTTTGCTTCAACATCACTTGTTTAGGTTGCATTCACTCCTAAAAAAAACAAGTGTGGGTGTGTCATCTCTCTCGATGAATTATCCCAAGCGGAAAATACATTTTCTATCATGTTGGTGAGATCATTCCTCATTGGGAGCGAAGTCTGATTGACCATTTCTTTCCTATTCGTTCCTGGATAGAACCTCGTCTCTAACCAACTCAGGATTAGATTTCACAAAAAATCTACCTGCAAACAATAAGCAATAGCCTCGTCATTTGAGCTGCTTATTTCTTTTTTATCTTGCAACTTATCATAAAAAGATTGTTCTTCTTAACAAGTCATGATTTGTCTTTACATCTAAAGAAAACCTATGTCTTTTCAATAAAAATGCATGCATCTTCTCAGAGAGATCCACAGCAAGATTATGGCTGTGAAAATAGAAACTCATTTGAGATCTGTTTCCATCATTATACATTATTCAAGGCTGAATATTGATAAAATTCTCAAGAACCCTTATAGTTATCACTTTGCTGATAATTGGTAAAATCTTCAGAACTCATTACCATCAACTATCAAAAGGATGATAATTCGTAATATCATTTTCACCTACCTTAAACATTGTCACAAGGCTGACAGAAGGTAATCTCCTCGTTTCCCAAAGCGAAACAGATATTCACATGCATTGTGAATCTATTTTCCTAGTGAAACATATTACTTGTTTCCCAACAAACAGGATTCTCCTTTCTTAGACAGATTGAGTCATCCTTACAATCTTTCCCCCATCATATCATTCCTTGATATCTCCTGGGTGAACTTTTTGCAATTATTTTGCATCACTCACATTTTTGGTATCTTAGGTCCAAAATTTGCGTATTCTGATATTTAAGTCTCTTCACACCTATCGAGACGAAGATTTTCATCTTCATATCTCAGGTTAAAGAAACTTAAATAGGGGCATCTGTCATACCCCAATTTTTGACCTAAGATACCACATGTCATCCTTTGCATTACTAACGATTCGAGCAGAGAATAGATCGTGTGTGCTTCTAGAAGTCAAAGTCAGGGTTTCTTCAAAATTTCATCTATTCAAGATGTGATCAATAAGGGTTTGAGTTTCCACTCACCTAAAATGATCTATCTTAATCAATCATCAACAGTTGATCTTCAGATTCCCAACTTTTTCTCATGATCTACCATGAATCGACCAATTAGGGTTTTTATTGAGGATAGGGAATCATTGACTTTCTGCTCAATGAATGACCTATTTGCTTGAAGATTGATCTTAACATCTTTAATGCAACATCTTGACCTAATTTCTTGGTTCAAAACATCTCAAAAGTTCATGTTTCTTCATCAGACAAATTCTGAATCATCTGATGAAAATTCATCTGCTTTGAAAAGTCAAACTTTGACTTTTGGTCAACTTTTTCAAACATAAAAACATTTCAAATGATCCATCATGATCATAAAAAATCAAGAAATATGAAAAAGTTAACAAAAAGTCAAGATTTGAAAAATTTCTAACACAGAAAAATTTTCAAGTGTTAAAAAACATGGTGTTTCCTACTTTCATGGCCATTTTTCACCTAGATCCATTTGGAATCAGAAAAAACTCAAAACATGAAAGTTGTAGCCCTTGTTACAAGCTTTCCAAAATGTCTAAGAACTTGCAAAAACATTTTGTCTAGCTATACTTTTGATTTTGAAACACGGAGCTCCAAAACCATGGAATTTCAAGTACATGCTTCAAAATTATAAGTCATTTTTTGCAACTTCTCCTTCTAGAAGCCTTGTCATCACTTAGAGGTGGATTATAACTGATAAATATCAGTTGTGAATGATTAAGA
Source organism: Vicia sativa (assembly GCA_021764765.1). Lineage (NCBI taxonomy): Eukaryota > Viridiplantae > Streptophyta > Magnoliopsida > Fabales > Fabaceae > Vicia > Vicia sativa. The sequence goes on from CM038792.1 coordinate 277,419,480, forward strand.
AGGGATTGGATCAAGGAGAAAAAACTTAACCATGGTTAAGAAAGTAACTTTTGCATTAAATGCAAAAGATTCCATTTTACCTCTTAACCAAGTTGCAAGTTTCCTTCAATGATATCTTTGCCAAATCATTCAGAATTCTTGGCCTATAAATAGAGGTGATTTCCTCATTTTCAAACCACTCCAAAGCTATTATAATCAAGCTTTAACTCTTCCTTTCTTGAAATTCAAGTTTCTAAGTCATAAGAGGGAATTTTGCAAATCTCCAAATCTTGCAAAATTTGAGTGAACTTAAGTTTCTAACATGTTCTAAATATCATTTAGAAGTAGTTTAAAACTTAAAACAACACAAGAAATTATCAAACTCATAAACATAATCAAAAACCAAAACTTGCAAAGCAGCGACTTAACACCATCTCTTAATTTGCTCGTGCTAACTTTGATTTATCACTGAACACCTTCCATATACTTCATAGAAGTAATTGAGATCATCATCAACGACACATAACAACTCTAAACCCGAAATCAAAACTCACTTTAAGTGGCTGCATGTTGACTTGGTGAGAGAGTTCTAGTCCTCGGGACAAACTAAGGGTAGGAACACATTCGGGGAGGTTCAGGAAGCTAAAGCAATCCTTACTTTGCACAGAAAGTTGTAGAACTCGGCTAGTTTTCATACCAAGAGGTAAGTTTTCAAACTTTGAATCCTCAATTCATGCCTTTTAGCTTTAAAATTGAAAAGCAAAATGTAGACATTCAATCACTAAAGCTATTTGGGTTGTTAATTGGAACTAAAAACAACTGAGTTTCAAGAATTAACAATTTTTTTAGTTAGGGTTCAAATTGGGATTGTTAAAATTCGTGATAATCTTTGATTAATAATAACAACAAAACACATATTCATAATCGTGGCAAAAATCTAGATGAAATAGCATTTTACACTTTTAAAATTGATCAAGATTTGAAGAAATTCGAAATTCCATGGCCATGGTGTTTTCTTGTGATTCTGATTAAAGAGGAAGAAGAAGTTCAAAATTCAATTTCGACTTTGGACTTAAAATATATATTTGTGGTTTAAGTTAAATCAACGGATGTATTACCACCCAGTGATTTGCCAACACTTATCATGTTTCTTGCCATGCCATAAGGCCAAGGTTGAATTCCTAGGACTTTTTTATTTTCAAACTTCATTTTCACTTGTTTTTAAACATTTCAAAGACTTGTTTTTAATATAATTAATTGGGCGTGTAAATAACAAGACAAGCACTTGGCTCAGTGGTAAAGCTTTTCAATTCAAAGCCAAGGTCATGAGTTCAAACCTCCTTAAGACCAAAATAAATTTTTACCACTTGTTTTCTTCACTTTTCTATCAAACTTCAACATTTTCAAAACCAATCAAAACTTCTCATTTGAGATGATTTTTGCACACTTGTCATTTAATATACCTATTTTATGATTATGTCAAAAAATCCAAAAATATTTTCTTTTGATTATATTTTTATTAAGTCAAAAATGAGACATTTAAGTATTCTTAACTTTTCAAAGATGTTTTCTTTCAAACTTTCAAACTCAAATCTATTTAAAACTTCTTGTGAATATACTTCACTTCTCAAAATAATTTTCAAAACCTTTTCAAAAACATTTCAACAAACTTACACTCCTTTTTCCATGATCGACTCAATTTGAAGATAAAAGCAAGACAGTTTTTCCTCGAATTTCTTAATCGGTCATGGGCCTCCCTCACGGTGTAAGTCTCAATCCTTTTATGTACATATTAAAACTTTCTTTGTACATATTCAATCATCTTTATGAATATCCAAGTATAAACAAACTTCGTTCGTTTGTTTTCATTCACTTGTTGATACACCAATTCCATTGGTATTAAGAGAAGAATTATTCCCGGTGAAACTCCTCTTAAACCAATGGGCCTCCCTCACGGTGTAAGTCCCAATCCTTTTATGTACATATTAAATTTTCCTTGTACATATTCAATCATCTTTTATCCAAGCATAAACAAACTTAACTCATTTGTTTCATTACATTTTTTACAAATCCAGGTATTAAGAAGAATTATTCCGGTAAAACTCCTCTTAAAACTAATGGGCCTCCCTCACAGTGTAAGTCAACCCTCTATGTACATATTCATTTCCTTGTACATAAACACCTTCATGTATATTCATTTCCTTGTACATATTCAAAATATTCAAGTTACACTTGCTTTAAAATGCTTGTTTTATACACTTGTTTATATTTCCTTCATAAACTCCACAGTGAATACATATCATACTTGTTTATATAACTATTGGTTATAACATAACAATTAGCCTAACAACTAGGTTCCCCTTTAGCCTCCTTTGGGTTTTATACAAGATAACTCATTCATTCGAGTTTGCCTCCTCTTAGGCTTCATATAAAACTCATTTCTTGAGTTTAGCCTCACTTAGGCTTCATATAAGACAATACTCCCTACTGAGTTAGCCTCCTCTTGGCTTGTTCAAAGAACTCCTCATTGAGTTTAGCCTTCTCTTGGGCATCAAACAAGAAAGAGACAGGAAATCTCTTATGACCTCTATTGGGCTTCAATACAAAGAATCGCTAGGATAGAACCCTAAGTATGATTTCCGGTGAAATCACTCTTGAATCATAAGAGGATGGTTTCCCGGTGAAACCACTCTTAAAGCCAAAGCTAATACCTATAGCTTCCTCTTGAGCTTATATAAGGACCCTCGATGACCCTCGAAATGTCTTCTCTTGGGCACAATACAAGGACCCATGGCTTCTTAAAGCATCCCCCTAATCCATCAATTTCTCCTAGAGATTTAGACATTTATCATCTATGGAAGAAGTATCTTATCTATCACATCACATACAATCAAAACTTTTCAAACACTTCAAACAAAAACATCTCTTAATCGTAAGTGGTAGCAGCTTGTATACTCAAGCAAAACACCCAATGCTTACAATTAAAAGATTCATTCATCTTTCAAACATCTTTCTTAAACTCGTAAGTAGTAGCTTGTACACTCAAACAAAACACCTATAACTACGACGAAAGATTTAATCAATCACCTTTCAAAATATATGTGATCAAATAGATTAGATACATTTTCATTAAGATGACATTTGTCTTTGTCTCTTAACACCCGTTGCTTCCACTAGCATAAGTGGGAACTATGATTGCTCGACTTTCTCAACATCCCTTTGAGAATACGTAGGCACAGGTCTCATCCTTGGCGAGCAAATTTTTTCTCCCTCAAACCAAACAAACCATAGATCCCTTTAGATCCGAGCTACAAATGCTCTGATTCCCATTAAAGGATATGTATGCGAGAAGATCTAATGATCTTTGCGAGCACAATAATAACAAAACCTAGGATCCCATAAAATACCTTTCTTAAAATCCAAGGAGAAACTTTCCCATCAATAGAAATAGCAATTTAAAACACAAACATATCAAACATATTCATATATAAAGTGTAGATAACTATATATATTTAGGGTGCCACATCTATTCCTTTATATAACAAACCCCTTGCGGAATCTCCCCGATGCGTTGCGTCTAGTTCGCATAGTAATAATCATATCATATCAATTGAGGGTATTGCAGCTTTCCCTTTTCATAATCATTTTCTTGTGTTGGAAATAATAAAGCTTGATGCTCATGACATATAAACAAATCAAAAGTAAATCGTTTTGAGCGGAGAATCCAATTTCGATTCGATTCCTACATCACTAGCATGAGCAATCACAAATTTCTTTTCAATGCAATCAATTTACATTTAAGCTTGTCTTTACTTTTGTTTATTTACTTTGCTTGAGCAAAACTTTGACCAAAATACTTCAACGTAAATTGTTGGTCACGAGTCACCAATTAGCGTTTGTGAGTCTTTTTACAGTGCTGCGATCGGTTAGCGGTAGTCAAAATCCGTCTGTGTGGAAAGCCATTGTATTTGTTTCCTTGGGCTCTGGAAACCATTTCTAGGCCAAGGTCTTTTCTGAATCATTACAATATACCAAAACCTTAGCCGTGTCTTGAGATTAAGCTGGTCGATCTTGCAAGTAACCCTTAGTTTTAGGACTTAGGGAGGACCCGTGATTGTTTGCCATTTTCCATAGTAAACAAATTGGCACACGGTGGGACCACAATGCTAAGTGGTAGAGTTGTTGAGTACATCTTAGAAGTGCATGAAACTTAGAAGTGGAAATTCAGCAAATAAAACCACCACTCACTAGGAAATGTATACGTGAATGACAAACAATACTCGCGTCAAATGCGGATGAAGTTCAATCAGCGATATTTAGGTATTACCGACCAGATTATTTTGCAACTTGTCATTTCCTCCTTTAAGTACTTCTTGACCTCAGGTCAAGGCTGCTTGATATCAATTCTCATTCCCCAGACCACACCGGTGAGTTCAGGGCCTATGGTAGCCACAGGTGCCATTAGAACACAACGATACCTCGATTTGGTACTACTAGTCCCCTTATGGAATGTCGTATTCCTTAATTACGGATATCAGTCGACCCCAAGTGTAGCAATAGTGTCTGATAACGTGCATAATACAAACGTCCCTTTGCAAGGATCTTCAATAGGGGCAAATAGGGAAATGCCTGCGCAACATCTAAATACAACCTCTGTGGCAGTATTGAGGAAACAAATGGATGATATCAACCATGAATTAGTTAATATGTTAAATAACCAAATGGGAAATGTGTTTAACCCCATAGTGCAAGAATCGGTCGAGACTAATAGGCAGTCTGCTGAAACAAACCGATAGGTTATTGCACAATTAACGCGCTTGTGTAACTTCTTAGGACCCCCCAAGCCTTTACATGGTTTACTACCTTGCCCCCTGATTCGATCTACTCATGGTCGAAGTTAGAGAAACTTTTCCACAAACAGTTTTACGAGGGGCATTCTAAAATTAGTTTGGTCGAGTTATCAAGCATTAAGAGAGTTTCTTTGAGACAATGGCGATTATCTAAATAGGTTTAGATCGTTAAAAGCAAGGTGCTTTACCCAAGTGCACTGAACATGAACTTGTTCAAATGGGCTTTGGAGGTTTGGACTACTCCATTAGGAAGAAAATATATCCGACCTTCGTTAAGAGCATGTCACAATTGGCTGACAGGGTTCGACACCTTGAGCGCCTCCGACTAGAAAGTTAGACATACTAAGGCTAAGTCTAAGAAAGAGAAGGTAGCCTATATCGACTTTGATGACACAGATCCCATATCACGAGGTTTATTACATATCGCCGGTAGGCGGTGGATGTGGGTGAATTAAAGTCGGGGCTAGCGTCTGAATGTAAATTGTTTTCTGCCAAAGGAAAAGGCCTACTTATCGAAACTAGTTCAAAACTCCTGCAAAAACTTATACTTTTATGTTAGCAAATGCGGGAGATTTTTGATTTATTAGTCAAAGATGGTCAAATTTTAGTACCCTAAATGCTAAATTACCACCATTAGAACAAATACAAAGAGGGTTTTGTAAATATCATAATTGTCTTGGTCACACAACCTCTCAATGTTTTCTTTTCGAGGATCTGGTTCGAAATCGCTCCATGAGGATCACTTGAAATTTCTTTGCAAGAAAATAGAAGATCGATCTTGATCCTTTAAGGCAAGAAGAAGCCTTATTCACTAAGCACATCGACATCGACATAGTCGACATCACTAAAGTGCACAGACAACACCATGTTGGAGAAAGCACTGAGTCAAATGTCAACTTAGTGACGTCTATCCATGAGACGATGAAGACCTATTGGGTTTTCTTTATCGTTGCAAAAACAAAGGGTGCTTTCAGTCGGTTTGTGCCCTAGATCGTGTGTGTTGTTGGTCATTATGAAATTTCAGAAACTATAGTTTGGAGAGAATGGCCCAATGGAGTTAAAAGTACCCAAGGCATCATCAATTTAGGCCAAAGACTTTTGTTCCGTCGGCCCACTGCACCCAGGGACATGGATCAAGCCTTAAATGGCGTTGGGCCATCAAATATTCTTGGTGTTATAAGAGACAAAGGAAAACACCCATGAGCTATCGACTAGAGTGCGTTGAGAAGAAAGTCATGTGTATAGAATTACATGGGAAAAACCCAATGAGTCAAACTCAATGGAGCGTTTCTAGAAAAGAATTTGAAAGGCAAGCCCATACTGCTGCTAATGATTTACATTAACAAAGCAAAGAATCCTTTGCAATATAAGCCAAAGGTCAACTACTTGTTATCAATGTGATTAGGGAATGTGTCAACAAGCTAGTCGACCATGGCTCTAATAGGGCAATGATGACTTTGCCTCGATTATGAAGAGAGCTTAGACATCTTGTCAGCGTTGTCTCTATACTCCCAAAGAATATAATATACAACAAAGGTAGAAATACTAATGATACGGATCTTTGCTAAGATGGCTTTACACAAGCCAACTTGCTACTATGATGAACAATGGCTCCATTGAGATCCGGGATGCCTTTTTGAGAGGCTCGACATGGCCATGAGAGCCATTTGAAGCCTTATTTGATCGAGCGATCGAAGAGACTACCATTAACAAGGTGTTAGTGCATTGTGGCGCTACTGTCAACATAATTCCACACCATATTATGAAGAGGATCAGTAAGTACGACACTGATATAAGGTCTCATAACGTGGTCCTGTCGGACTATGAAGGAAGAACGAAAACTACTATAGGGGTAATCCAGGTAGATATTACCGTCGGCTCAGTCACTAGGCTGACAATATTCATGGTTATCAAGGTCGACCAAGTTATAATACGCTGGTGGGCGGTGGATTTATGGAGTCGGCGTTGTGCCATCTTCCATGCATCAACACCTGATCATATGGCGAGAAGATGGCATCTTAGAGAACATTGAAGCTGATCTAGGTTACTTCATGGCGGATGTGAATGTTGTCAGCAAAAATAAGTTCGACAGGAAGTTAGCCAATATCGCTCCTTTCCATCCAGCGGAAAAGTGTATACAAATGAGGCATTCGTTTCTTTGGCACATGAAACCCACGGTTTGTGTGGGATGTTGAACCTCTGGAGGATCCCTATCGGAGGATCCCGTGCCAATAGGCTAGAAGAAGCTATTCACGGTGATATACGGGCTAGAAGCTACGAGAAAATTTCGGCTCTAGAAATGAAGAGGAGAAAATAGCCATAGAACGCTAAACTTCCGTTCTAGAGTAATTTGGCTAATGGGCCGAACCACCAAATAAAAGCAAGCTGTCAATAGAAGCGTCGATGAGCAAGTCTAGATTGCATATCTGAAGACAAACCTCTAGGTTTGAAAAGGATCCTATGTCACCATAAAAATGCGCCACGAGATCCTTTGGAAGAAATAAGACCTTAGGCGCAAGGGAGATAAAGACCAACCTACATTAAGCCAACATCGACCAAAAACTCGAATCGAGGTAATATCTTTATTAAAGAGTTTAAAAATTGTTTTGCTTGGGACTATAATGAAATGCGAGTTTGAGTAGGAATTGGTGTGAGTTAAAGTTACCAATAAAAGGTGAAAAAAGCCGATAAAACAAACACCTCGACAATTTATCTGATTATATTGAAGATCAAGAGAAAGACTCCTCCAAAGCAAGTTCATCAGCTGCAAAGGTATGTCGAATGGTTGCTAATATTGTGCGATTATTAAGAAAATGGAAAGCTAAGAGTGTGCATTGATTTTAGAATTTAATCACCCCTCTAAGATGAATATGATATGCCCGGTGTTTGAAATGCTAGTCGATTTGGCTCTTTGGTTTTGAATATTTAAGTATGCTTGATGGTTATGCTGGTTATAACCAAATCTTTATTGTAGATGATGATATGCCGAAGACGGCATTTCGTTGCCCAAGGGCATTAGGCACTTATGAATGAGTAGTCATGCCATTTGGCTTGAAGAACGCCAGAGCAACATACCATAGGGTAATGAACACTATGTTCCATGATTTCATTGAAAATTTCATACAGGTTTACATCGACGATATTGTAATCAAGTCGAATAGTAAATCGACACACTTAGAACACCTTCGGAGATCTTTCAAAAGATTGCGAAAATATGGATTGAAAATGAATCCATTAAAGTGTGCTTTTGTGTGCAGGCAGGAGATTTCCTTGGTTTTGTTGTACATAAGAAAGGCATTGAAGTTAATCATAGCAAGGCAGACTATCTTGAGCGTCAGAGCAGCCATCGACCAGGAGCTTGATCTTTGTTGGGCAAAATAAGTTTCTTGAGGATTCATTTCCAACTTAAGTGGCAAAACTAAGGCATCTTCACCACTACTTGACTAAAAATGAGAGTTTATTTGGAGGAGCATCAGAGGCTTTCGACAAAATAAAATTATATCTAGTGAAACCTCCTATATTGGCACCTCCACTTATAAATAGGCCTGAGATTTTTATATAGCAACCTCATAATCGACCATAGGTAGTATGTTAGTTCAAGATGAAGACAATCATCGAACGAGCGACCATATATTATTACCTTAGTTGTATATTAAATGGTCCACGAAACTAGGTATAGTGACATAGAAAAGCTATGCTTGTGTTTGTATTTCTCTTGTATCAAACTGAAGCAATATATAAGCGGATGATGTTTACGTTTCCTCTTATTTTGACATTATTAAGCATATGTTGTCTAAACCAATTTTGCACAGTTGAATTGGTAAATGGGCTTTAGCATTAATTGAATATTCCCTAACGTACTTACCTTTAAAAGCAATGAAAGGGAAAATAGTGGAAGACTTCTTAGTCGACCATTCTACGGTGGCTATGCCAGAAAATTTTGTCGATCTAGTGCTTTGGAAGTTATATTTCGATGGTTCTAGTCACAAAAACGGTGGGGACATGAGGAGTTATAATTTCGGTGAAATTCCAGCAAGTTCAAATACACCATCAACGACGCCGACACTAATAATGAGGAAGAATATAGATCCCATTCTTTGGACTTAAATTGCTAGAATTGGGGCAAAATGTAAAATTATAGGAGATTTTGAATTGGTAATCAAACAAGTATCAAAAGTATAGATCGTTAAAGAATTTAATCATGTACTTATTGATTACCATAAGGTTATTAAGCAGTTCGAACAAGCAAGCCTTGACACATACCTCGGCGGGAAAACCGAAGCTAATGACCTAGAACAAAGCCTCGGGATACAAGAAGAATGAAGACAAAGGGCCTATTTAAGTAAAGAAAAGGTTAGAGCTACTTTGTTGTCCCTTTGGACTTATCAATTATAAAATTAGGTGTAATAGATACCGAAAATTTTGAAATTTAGCAATTGATAATGGGCAAGACAATGGTAAGCAAACCCTGATCGATTACTTTTGTTTTCCCAGGTTCGAGAGATCGTAAAATAAAATATCATGCCACAATTTTGTTTTGATTGAAAATGAATTATTTAATAAAACTGTCGAAGGGGTATTACTTAAGTGCCTAGGAGAAAGTGAGGCATATGTAGTAGTGTCGAGTGTGCATAGTGGAGCATGTGGTGCACACCAAGATGGACACAAGATGAGATGGTTGTGCGAGCAGGTGTTTATGCCCTCAATGTTGAAAGATTGTATCAATTTGCTAGGATGCCAAGAATGCCAAATGCAGGGGCATCCATACGTGCACGACAAGAATTGCATGCCATTATAAAACCTTGGCCATTTAGAGGATGGGCCTTAGATGTGATTGGGGAAATAAAACCAGCATCACCTAAACAGCAGAGGTACATTTTAGTCGGTATTGATTATTTCACAAAATGGGTCAAAGTCGTAGCTTTAAAAATGTCGACCAGGTGTGATTGATTTTATACAAAATCATATTATTGTCGGTTTGGAATTCCAGAGACAATTACAACGACCAAAGATGGGTAACTCACGGGCAGAAAATGCAAAAATTCACGAAGATGGAATAAAATATTAACTTCTACCCCTTACTACGCTCACGCAATAGCCAGTCGAAGTTGCCAATAAAGTGATAATTGGTTTGATCAAGAAGCATGTGGGAAAAAGCCAAGAAATTGGCATCAAGCGCTAGACCAAGCTTTGTGGGCATGTATAACGTCTCCCAACGGCGGCGGGGGCAACCCATTTCGATTGGCATATGGACATGTTGCTATTTTGCGGTCGAAATACACGTGAAATTGTAGGATTCAACGACAACATGAAATACCATCGAAGATTATTGGAATATGATGACTTATGAGTTGGTCAATTTAGGCGAAGAAAGGATGTTGGCCCTTGGCGAGGAGGCAAAAGATGAGTGTCTAAAGCCTATAATAAAAGGTAAAGGACAAAGTATTTCATGTTGATGATTTAGTTTGGAAAGTGATATTGCCTATGAATGAGAAGCGATAGAGTGTTAGAAATGGTCTCCTAATTGGGAAGGTCGTTCAAAATAATCCATGTTTTTCAATAACACATATGAACTTGAAGAATTGGCCCCGGATCGGCGTATTATGAGGGTGAATGGTAAATACTTGAAGAAATATAAACCCATTCTTCAAAATCTCAATTCGACCACGTAAAGTATATGTGTCGAACTAAGTTGGAATATAGTAATAATGGAGCCAATATTAATTGTACAAAATTATAAAACAAAATTCCAAAGAGATGGTATTTCATAGAATTGATTAGAATTCATATTACAAAAGATATGAGGAATCACAAAACAAATACATCAAGGCGGTTATATTAATCAAAAGTTGCGAATTTTCTTTAGAATCTGCCCAAATCACCTTGGAAGCGAAAGCAGTACTACTTAGCCCATCAACTCTTATCCTAGTGCATGATTCCTCTTCGGGGTTGTGGTAATCTTGACAATAATGGCATATTTGGTTAATTGGAGCATTCGGTTTGATCGGAGTGTTAGCACTGGTCAAGTTCTTTATCTTGTTTTACAAGCTCCATTCTGCGTTTAAAGAATCCACTTCCCGTCTCGACAATTCGAATCGTATCTCGTAGCTCTTTTCCTTTTGGGACCTTGCTCTTGCCGTCTCTAATTAATGCGAGCTTTCGCCGACCACCGTCTTGGTCTTCTTCACCATTTCCACATTCCTCTTCACCATTGTTTGTTTGGTTTGACCAACTCCTCGGCCTCCTTCATTTGAGTAACATTTTCCGGCCAAGGGAGGCGGATGTCTTCAAATGATGCTATCATAACCTTTAAGAATTGAAATCTCAAGACCCTTTAATTGAGCGATAGCATCCATAAGCTCTAGTCCAGGTGTAACACCCCTTCTAATTTACCGAGATTTATATAATTTAATCGAGTTTTAAACATAACATCAAGGGCCACAATTTTAATAATTCAAAAATAACAAAGCGGTGAACATGCCTTTTCTTGAAGAACTTATTAAATAAAGCAAAACCAAGGTTATGTCTTATATAGCGGAAATAACATAAGAATGCGGAATAATTCAAATCACAACTATTCAAAACATAACCCAAAAGAAACCGGTTTAAATCCATAAAATTCCAAGCGATCGTTCCCCGTGTTACAACTACGAGCATGACAACGACACCGGACTAACTTCGTGTACGGCTCTATAAAATTGTCCTCACCAATTCCTAAGCAACTATTCACTTCAATAAAATAATTAAAGTAAGGGTGAGATTTCATCAAGATTAAAATGTATTATCGTTTCTTTAAAACAATAAAATAATCAATTCATTATTCCACCATTATTAATAACAGCATTAGAATATGATTCACAATTACAATTCACACATTCATTATGCATACAACAACAATCAATGCAATTATAACACGGAAATCATCCTAACATGTTATAATTACATATGCAATCTGGAACTCAAATGCATGTGGTACCAAACATGAACCAAGTCCACACCTGTTCGCTTACACCTCAAAAAACAGCGTCAATCAATGATTCGCCCATACACCACTTTGGGTCAAGAATCTAGCCTCACCACCACTATCCATTGGAGTGCGGTTATGGCCTATGACTCAATTTCACACAATGGGAATGAACCATTACCAAAATGCTCATGCATGCACATCGAAGCATGCAACAATTCAAACATGGAATATGATCACATCATTATTCCAATTATAATCAATAACAACATATAGTAACAGCAATCATGAATATCTAATGTCAATCACAACACATGGAATTAACATCGCACATTTATTCAACAAATGAATTACAAATTCTCAACGAGTTCTTATTACGGAAACCAAAATAATTCTTCGTTCTCCATTATTGGTGTTGAAAATATTTTTATTAGATAGTACTCGTTCTAAGCTTTCCAGCGATACAAACTATGCCTAAACCGGATTGGTGCAAGATATGGCCGAAATCGTTTTCAGAAAAATCATTTTCTGCTTCTATACAGCATGTGTAGATCCAAAATCCTATGTGTTAACACATAGACTGCTTGTGTCGATTCATAAGTCATATGCATCGATGCATACCAGTTAAAATTTTGTATTTTTAAAAATCATTTCAGTATGTATCGATGCATAAGCCTATGCATCAATACATAAGCGACGTAATAATCGACACATGCTTCGTATGCATCGATGCATACATGTAAAATTCTGCATTTTTAAAAGTTGATTCAGTATGTATCAATCCATACGCATCATGTGTCGATGCATAGCTCTGTTTCTTACCACATGAGTCGATCCAAGCCATTTTGTGTCGATGCAAGCCTTTTCTACGCTTCTGGTTTTCTAAGTTTTTACAGCTTGCGTCAATTCATAAGGTCTTGTGTCGACCCATACAGTTAGTTTTTCATCAAAACTCAGTTTTTCTTCACTGTTACGAATTCCCATTAATTCCAATCATCACCAAACCTCATATTATCACAAAACAGAATTTATTACTGTGTTTTCACATCCAATAGACCATAAAATTTGTTTTCTAATTAACCTATATTCATCTTACATCGATTAATTATTCATAACAATTACAATCATGGTATTCGTCCGAATTAAAGCGATGGGCACAACCTAGAATCATAATTCGAGATTCCTAACGGATTAATTATTCTATTGATCATCAAAACCTATAAGGCATAATAATCGGATCAATCCCCTTTACCTGCGATGAATCTTGAATTCATTTTGGCTTTTCTCCTCTTTTCTCTTCTATTCTCAATCTCACGTAGAATGCAAATCCTAATTCCTCCTCTCACTTTTCCTTTTATTCCTTTATTTATTCCTTTTTATTTTCCAAATAATAGAAATAAATTAATTAGAATTAAGTAAGTCTTTTACTCCATACACCTACAATTCAACTTTACACTGACACTTCCCATTATTTAATTAATCAATTAAATCTATTAATTCAAAATGCCAATAATTAAATCTTTAATTAAATTAATAATTAAATTTCTAATTATTTAATAATTGAATTAATTTGGGGTATCACAACTCTCCCTACTAAAAGAGTTTCGTCCTCGAAAACATACCTTAAACGAAAAGTTTAGGATCACGAGTCCTTCATTTGGCTCTCCGGTTCCCAAGTTACATTTCCACACCGGTCCTCCCCAAGCTACTTTCACCAATGCTATCTCTTTACCACTTAATTGCTTCACTTTCCGATCCTCAATTCTCGCAGGTAATGCTTCAACAGTCAGATTATCTCGTACCTGTATATCATCTACCTAAATCTCATGAGACGGATCAGGAATGTACTTCCTCAACTGAGATACATGGAAGACATCATGCAAATTCAAGTAGCGGTGGTAAAAGCAATCGATAAGCAACTCTTCCAACCTTCTTGGTAATCGATCGGACCAATAAAATCGAGTCAACTTCTTTGACTTCACTCGACCAATACCGGTCTTGAGTAACTCGCCTAAACACATGATCTCCTTCACTAAACTCGAGATCCTTCCTCCTCTTATCATGATAACTCTTCTGACGACTCTGAGAAGCTCTCATCTTCTCCTGAATCATATTGATCTTTTAAAACATTGAACAATTTACGGTCCAATCACGGCACTTTCTCCAAATTCGTTAACCAGTGTGTCAGAGCACCTCTACCATACAATGCTAAGCGGAGCCATACCAATACTCGAATGAAAACTATTGTTGTAGGTAAACTCAATCAATGGTAAATAACTATCGGCTCCACCTTTTTCCAATACAGCTACATGATAAATCCTCTAACGACTAAATCGTTCTCTCCGTCGACCATACATGCGGATGATAAGCGGAACTCATCCTCAACTTAGTACCCAAAGCTTTTGCAGCTCCGTCCAAAACTTAAGCGTGAACCTCGGATCTCTATCGACACAATACTAGAAGGAATACCATGCAAACTTACAATCTTCTCAACATACATTACGCCAACCTTTCCATAGGATAATCCATTCTTATCGGAATAAAGTGGCCGATTTTGTCAACCGATCAAAAATAACCCAAATAGAATCACAATTCTTCGTTGTCCTTGGCAAACCGGATACAAAATCCATAGAAATGTCGTCCATTTCCACTCGGAACAAACAACGGTTCCATCAATCACAGCGGTTTGATGATCAAACTTTGACTTGACAAACCAAGCGAGCATAAACAAACTCGGCAATTTCCTTTTCATTCCAGACCACCAAAATAACTTTTCAAGTCATGATACATCTTAGTAGCAGGGATGAATACTCGATCCACTCGATGTCCTTCTTCCAAAATACTCTTCGAAGTTACGCAATATCGAACACAAACTACATCACCAAATCTCATAACACCGTTCTCGTCGATTCTGAATTCACCTCCTTGACCTTGGTTGATCAATGTCAACTTATCCACCAAAACAACATCAGATTTCTGTCCAGTTCGAATTTCCTCAAGAATACCACTAGTCAACTTCAACATACCCAATTTAACACTATCAGGAGTAGTCTCACATACGGACTCAAGTCTACGGCGCTCGACTAACTCGGTTCACCATCAACATAGACATATGCAAGGACTTCCTACTCAATGCATCTACAACAACGTTTGCCTTGGGATGGTAATTCAAACCAAAATCATAATCTTTGAAATTCTAACCATCTCCTTGGCCTCATATTCAACTCCTTACGATCGAAGAGATATTGAGACTCTTATGATCACTAAATACCTCAAAAGGAACCATACAAGTAATGCCTCCATAATTTCAAAACCAATACTACTTTGCCAATTCTAAATCATGATTCGGATAATTCCTTTCATGAACCTTCAATTGTCTTGAAGCATAAGCCACACCTTCTTATCTTGCATCAAAACACCACTAATCCCATCAATGGCGCATCACAATACACAACAAAGATTACGCGGATTCGGCAAAATCGAATCGGAACACTAGTCAACCTCTTCTTCACTCTTGGAATCCTTTCTCCGCATCGAGAATCTCAAAAAACACGACCCTTTCTTTTCAACTTAGTCAACGGCAGCAACTTCAAAATCCTTCATGAACTTTACGTAGTAACTGCAAGACCAAGAACACTCTGGTTGAAGCATTCTTGGTGCTTCCAGGAGATACCGCTTCTACCTTCGTAGGATCAACATCAATGTCATTCTTGGAAATCCGACCATGACTTACTTCATAACGAATTCACACTTAGACAACCGCATACAACTTCTTCTCTTTCAGCGGTTCCAACACAATTCTAAGATGTTCTACGTGTTCTTCGTCATTCTTTGAGTAGATCAAAATATCATCAATAAACACCACCACAAATTTATCAAGATCTGGATGAAATATTATGTTCATATACTCCATGAAAACACCAGATGCATTAGTAACTCCAAACGGCATAACAGAATACTCATAATGTCCATACCTCGTTCTAAATGTTGTTTTCTGAATATCTTTCGTCTTCACACGAATCTGATGATACCCAGACCTCAAATCAATCTTCTTGAACACAAGCTCCAACTAAGCGATCCATGGGATCCCGATCTCGGCAATGGATATCGATTCTTGATTGTCACTTTGTTCAACTGCCTATAATCAACACACAGTCTCATTGTACCTTCCTTCTTCTTGACCAACAACACCGGAGCACCCCACAGCGAAACACTAGGACGAATAAACTTCTTCTCAATTAATTCCTCCAAATGTTTCTTCAACTCAGACAATTCAGACGTCGACATGCGATAAGGCGCCATTGACACCGGACTAGTTCCAGGAATCAAATCTATAGTAAACTCTACTTCTCTCGGTGGCGAGCTCACTAACATCTTTCGGAAGGCGAGTACTAAGTCTAGCGTGGACTTTCTCGGATGGCATCTCGAGCCATCTCCTATATTTCGAAATGACTACAAAGCCTAGCGTACGGCTCCTCCCGGTCACCTTTCCGGATGGCATCTTAAGCCATCACCGTCAATTCCATGTCGGACCTCGAGTCTAGCGTCGATTCATTCCCAGCGAAATCTCCGACTTCTCCAATGGCATCGTAAGCCCATTCCGCATCGTCCAGTGAGTGCAAATTTTCGGGTGTACTCGGTGTTGATCATCTTCTACCTCCGAGTCACGAAAAGGCGGTGTGTCAATCTGCCTTCCGGTACAAGAAGATTGAGCGAGGGCATTGTCATACCCAAAATTTGCCCTCCATCTTCTCAAGATATTTCATACATCCATACTCAAAGTTCCTCGAGAGTTGACCGGACAAACTCTCTCTGAGACAATCAACCCAGGCTAGGGTTTGGTGATTCTCGGATCAAGATGGACTTCCAACATCTCCGGTGGCCTTCATTCCTCCTCGTATACTTCAAGATTCTCCATGTTAAGTTTCAAGCCTTACAAGTCAAGTTTCCTCGAACAATTGCTCGGATGGTTGAAAATCGGTTGTATTGGACAAAAGTCAAGCATGGTCAACATCTGATCAAACTTCATAATTTTGGTCAACATCCTCATTTTGAAGTTACATTCATCATTTGATCAAGGGTTGATCATGATTCATCAAGAAAACTCAAGATTTGCACAAAGTCAAACTTTCCAAATTAGGGTTTACAGGTGAAAAGTCAGTGAACTTTGGTGATCATAAATTTCTCATACTTTATCGAATTTTTCCACCACCTCTTGTTTTGAAGGAAATTCAATTCTCTACAACTTCATGTCTCACAGAATGTCCAAAATGCTTCATTTGAGAGGTATGGCCCAAAATATTACAGGTCATTCTCAAAGTCAACAAAAGTCAACTTTTTGTTTTGAGGATATATTGAGCATGGAAACTTCAATTGAGATGAGACCAAAAGGGTTGGTTAGAGGACTCTTAGAGCTTTCTAAAAAGTCCAAGAACACTCAAAAATGTGGAAAATTGAGCAAGGTACACTATTCAGAAGTTGGGGAATTTTGGACAATTGCACAAAAGGACATTTTGGTCAAAATGCAAAATTTTCCAAATGGGCCTAATATCTTTTGATCCAAACTTGTTCATGACATTATTCTTGACCCATAAATGCTTGGCCATGGTGATTTTCTATTTTTATGATTTATATTTGAATTTTATAACATTTAATTCAAAAATAAATTATATAAAATATGAAAATTAAGTATTTTCAAAGGAATGGTTATATCTTCCTTAAAGTCCAAGAAAGCCCAATATTCATACCAAATTCATTGCTAGCCTTTGCATTCATGAGAAAATCAATTTTTTCCAAATTTGATTTGTTTTTAATGGAAAATATTTGCACATTGATGGATCAATATTTTTCACTCCTTTTGCCATCAAACTTTCTCTATAAATACTCGACATTGTGTACAAGCATGAGGACGAAACCCACCAGCAAGAGAGTCCTTATTTTGCCAAAAATTTCAAAAACTTGAGCAAATCGTATTTTTATTTCCAGCCACTTTCAGCCTTCAAACACCATTCCATCGTGCTCGGAGGGTAAGTTTGAGTAAGAATGCATTATTTTCATGATTAAACCAATTTGAATCGAGGCCACATACATACATACATATTCAATTTCTTTTGATTTTTGCATTTGGTTATCCTGCTTGTCTTGATCGATTCTAATGCTTTTATCATGATCACAAGATGCCTAGGGTTTGATCTGGGTAATCGTTCTTGGTTTTAAACGTCAGAATCGTATAATACCATTACTAGGGCTTTTCGGACTGTGAGCTTCGAACCGGCCTGTACAGGCCGATTCAGTCAAAACTAATACCACCAATGGATTCAGGAGGTCCGATTTAGGTGGACAAGGTCTTCTTTTTCTTTGTATTCGCGTTATTTGGGGTTCGAGTCTCCTCGCCGGAGAAGACGACCGGAGCTAGGGCTCCGGCGTCGTTGACTCATCTGAGACCGGCGAGGGCTGGCGTGGCAACATGGAGCATTCTGATTCGTTCGTTTATAAGCCTTTGGGGTCCTTTGGTGTTGTGTTTGACTTGATCAAGAAGACGCGTACACTTATAATCAATGCTTCCATATTTCAAACCACGAGCCACTTGGCTCGGTTGGTAACATGCATGGGATTTCCTCAATGGTCCGAGGTTCGAACTGATCGGGACCATATTGTTTTCCTTTGCAAATTAACTCTTATTTTCATAATTCCTTTTAATATTTCCATGCAATTTTAATTCTTTTCATAATTTTAGTTATGCATTAAAGCGTCATCAAAAATTATTTCCTTTTTATTATTCTCATAAAATCTTTATTTAATTTATAAAATTAAAAACATAATTTTGCATGCATATTTAATTTAATTGTTAATTTATCATTTAATTAGCCTTTAATTGCATTTTAATTACTAAATTGCATCCAAAAAATCCCAAAAATATATTTTAGCATATTAATACTATTTCCAGCATGTCATATTTTTCTCATATAAAAATTTGCATTTTACTAACATTTTCCTCTTATTTGATTTATCTAGTATTTCAATTTTCTTATTCTTTCCACGGGTTATTCCGTTTGGACAATTTTCTTTATCGTTTTATTTTTCCCAATAATGTAACTGCTCATGGGATGTAATAGTTTAAATTAGGATTTTCTTTTCCGCAAGTTTATATTATGTATCTGCCCCAAAGCTATCTAATAGCGTAGGATTTACTTTCCGCACCTTTATATTTCCGCCTTTACTTTCCGCACTCCTATATTATATAACTGGCCCAAAGCCATGTAATAGCGTAGCACATTTACTTTCATAATTTACTTTCCAATTTAATTTCCGCACCTATAAACGCTAGTAATTAGGCGTGTATGGCAAGACTAAATTGGACATAGAGTCACTCTTAACTCAAGATAAAATACAGAAATCAACACACTTTTTCACACGCACCTTAATTAGGGTAATTCTCTCTCGTTGCCTTTACGAATTCAAATGGTCAAGTCCCTTGAACGTAGAGGTATTCTAGCATCGTTGCCCTCAAAACAAATCATCATAGTCCCTTATACAAAGATCATAGACCCGGCGTACGCCTCGAATACATGATCTTGACCCTCGATTGTTGCCCTCGAAAATGATGATAGTCCTTGAGATGTGCTAGGATACTTCCTACAAGTTGCCTTCTATGACCAACCGATGTCCCTTGAATGTCCACATCCAGAATGGAGTTACCTACCAACTAATGGTATGGATAGCACTATTCTAAAGGAAACGTAAAAATACGAAAACGACCATTCTGAGTAGGTAATAAGACTTTTAGTTGCTTGCTCTATCAAAATGCTTTTCACACCACACTTCTTTTTTTCAAAGTTCAAACACTTTTCAAAACGAAACATTTCCGAACACTTTGTATACATTCCTACATGAATCATTACAAAGTCAAAGCGAAATGCCTTTTTTCAAAACATCTTTTCAAACACACAGAAAGCAATTTAAAAAGTGATCTAAGAGCAACTAAGAGCCCGTAGATAACTACGGATGGAAAGGGGTGCTAATACCTTCCCTTTTCATAACCATTCTCCCGTACTCAGAATCTAACGAAGGTCTTTTTCTGTACTTTTTACCTTCCCTTAATTGGATAAAAGAAAAGTCGGTGGCGACTCTTGCTATCCGCACATTTGGATACAAAAATCCTACAAAGTCAGTTCACCGTATTACAGAACTGGCGACTCTGCTGGGGAAAACACCCTAAAGAGAGAATTATCTTAGGGATTCTTAGATAACTTTTACCGCTTTCTGTTTGATTTGTATGCTTTACTTTTAAGGGTTGCTTGGGTATTATATTTTGGGGATCCTACACGGATCGGGTTTCCTTTTAGGTAAGTAGCATTAGATCGTCGCGACCGTTGAAATACCGAAGCAGTCAACATGATGGCTACGTTAGCGTGACACTTTGGATGTCTGATACTCTTCATTTCCAAGTTGAGGATAGTATTTGGCTTGCGTGGTGTCATCGGCCTAACTAAACTTTTAGAACCTTAATTGACCCATCTTGGCCATTAGAAGGTAGCAGATGGCGGCTTTGGTGTAGACCCAGGGTTGGGCGATGCTCGATGCTACGCTCATTAGATCGGACTTTTGGGATATTTTGATTCGACCACTTGGTAGTCGTATTGAAATAAGCGCCTCAGGAAGATCAATGATATGAGATTCCTAGAACGGTTACTATTATAGGGACGGGATGAACCAACTCGACTTTTGGTGGGGTAATCACCTAATGTAATCTGATTGAAGCTGACTTTGTAGGATTTTGTATCAAATGTGCGGATAGCAAAAGTCGCCACCGACTTTTATTTTATCCAATTAAGGGAAGGTAAAAGTCTGAGAAAAGACCTTAGTTTAGATTAAGTGCGGGAGAATGGTTATGAAAAGGAAGGTATTAGCACCCCTTTCATCCGTAGTTATCTGGGCTCTTAGTTACTCTAGATCACTTTAAAATTGCTTTACGTGTGTTTGAAAGATGTTTTGAAAAGGCATTTCGCTTTGACTTTGTAATGATTCATGTAGGAATGTATACAAAGTGTTAGGAAATGTTTCGTTTTGAAAGAGTTTGAACTTTGAGAAAAGTGTGTGGTGTGAAAAGCATTTTGATAGAGCAAGCAACTAAAAGTCTTATTACCTACTCAGAATTGGTCGTTTTCGTATTATTTACGTTCCTTTAGAATAGCGCTAGCCGTACCATTAGTTAGTAGGTAGCTCCATTAGTTGGATGTAAGCGGGACATTCGAAGGACATCGGATGGTCATAGAAGGCAACTTGTAGGAATATCCTAGCACATTCGAAGGGACGATCATCACTTTTCGTAGGCAACAATCAAGGTCAAGATCATGTATTCGGGAATGACCGTTGGGTCTATGATCTTTGTATCGAAGGACTATGATGATTTGTTTTGAAACAGCGGTGCTAGAATACCTCTACATTCGAGGACTTGACCATTTTGGATTAGTAAAGGCAGCGAGAGAATTACCCTAAAGAGTGCGTGTGTGAAAGGTGTGTTGATTTAGGATATTTTTTATCTTGCAAAGTTAGTGAGCTATGTTGATTATTATCTTGCCATACAGCCTAGTTACTAACGGTTTATAGGGTGCGAAATTAAAATGCGAGGATGTAAAGTGCGGAAGGTAAATGTCTCGCTATTACATGGATTTGGAGCGAGATTAATTAAACTTGCGGAAGAAAAATCCTAAGTTAAACTATTACATCCATAGCGATTACATTAATTGGAAAAAGTAAAAGATAAAAATTATGCGAATCGGAATAACACATGAAAGAATAAGAAAATTGGAAATCGAGATGAATCGAAATAAGAAAAATGTTAGTAAAAATGCAAATTTTATATGAGAAAAATATGACATCTTTGAAATAAGATAAATATGCTAAAAATATTTTTTAGATGCAATTTAGTAATTAAAATGTAATTAAAAGCTAATTAAAATGATAAATTAACAATTAAATTAAATATGCATGCAAAATAATATTTTTAATTTTATAAATTAAATAAACATTTTCTAGAAATAATGCAAAAGAAAATATTTTTGATGTTTTTAATGCATGATAAAAATATGAAAAGAAATTAAAATACATAGGAAATATTAAATAAAATATGAAAATGTTAAGAAAAATGTTAGAGTTTGTAAAGAGTAAAAATAAGTGGTCTGGTAGGAATCGACCGGTGACCTTTCCTGAACCAAACCTTGACCAAGCGAGCCCAGCGTGCACGCGTGTTGGAAGCAGGCAGGTGGTTTATAGCAGTGTCTTTCCACAGGCTGCCCGTCTCCGCCAACTTCATCTTCTTCGTTTTAAATATTTGAAAATCCTGCGTCGGCCTTGGCTCGGCGCTGTATCCCGCTAAATCAAAATCACACACAAGCAATATAAATAAAATCTAAGACCATGGTTCGATTGGAAACATCATTTGAATGCAATGGTAATGGTCTAGGTCCAATTTTTCCGTTTTAGAAACCTAAATCGTGGCGAAAACCCTAGTTATGGTGAATCGTGTTCTAAGCCATGGAAACTTAATCAAACCACCGAAAGCTTGCAACCTTCATTCTAATCACAAAAACAACAACAAAACATGTTAAAAATGCATGAATAATGAAACACGATTTTGGAAAAAAATGAACAAACCGATTTGTGATTTCTTGGTTACGGATGCTTGGACAAAGTAAAAGTGCGGATCGATTCAAGAGGTATCAAGGAATGTGTTTGGATGCTTGGAATCAATGAAATCGAGCTAGAAGCATGGTACGCTTGTAGCTTGTGAACCAGTTTTTGAATTAGGTTAGGGTTCCTCAAGCCAATTTTACATTCTCTTTCGATTGGTATGCATCAAGTATTTATATTGGAAGGATTTGGCATTGTTTTTGGTAAGAATCAATCACCATTCAAAGCAAATCAAATTTGATTTTGCAAAGAATCAAATTTTCAAAACTTGATTAAATTCCAATCCAATCTTGCCAATTTGATCAAATTTGAAATTGCTGCTTTTAATGGGTTGATTGGATCTCAAGGAAAGAATAAAATCAATCTTTGCAATTAATTTTAATTTTTATTTTTATTTTTAATTTGCATTTAAATGAATAAATTACAAATTAAATAGAAAAATAAATCAAAAATTCGTGGCATTGGGCTTGGATATTTCTAATTGTATGAGAATAAGTTTGGATGAAGAAAAAGCACCCGTTTGCAAAAATTTGATTTTAGAAGTATCTCCTTTGTGCATTCTTTCAAAATTGCCCAACTTGTGAATGGTGTAACTTGCTCAATTTCCACATTTTGAGTGTTCTTGGACTTTTTGGAAGCTCTAAGAGTCCTCTAACCAACCCTTTTGGTCTCATCTCAATTGAGTTTTCGTGCTCAATATATCCTCAAAACAAAAGTTGACTTTTGTTGACTTTGAAATGACTTTGTAATGTTTTGAGCTATACCTCTCAAATGAAGCATTTTTGGACATTCTTGTGAGACATGAAGTTGTAGAGAATTGAATTTCCTTCAAAATGAGCTTTGGTGGGAAAATTTAGAAAGTATGAGAAAGTTATGATCGGTCAAAGTTCGAGTTGACTTTTCACCTAGAAACCCTAATTTAGAAAGTTTGACTTGAGCAAATCTTGAGTTTTCTTGATGAATCATGATCAACCCTTGATCAAATGATGAATGTAACTTCAAAATGAGGATGTTGACCAAAAATTATGAAGTTTGGTATATGTGACCAGTTGACTTTTGTCAATCTGGTGATTTTCAACCATCGAGCAATTATGCGAGAAACTTGACTTAAGGCTTGAAACTTGACATGGAGAACCTTTGAAACATATGAGGAGGCATGAAGACCACTGCAGATGTTGGAGTCCATCTTGATCGAGAGATACCAAACCCTAGCTTGGGTTGATTATAGGAGAGGTTTATGCAGTCGACTCTTGAGGAATCCTTGAGTATGGGTGTATGAAATATCTTGAGAAGATGGAGGGAAAATTTTGGGGTATGACAGCTGCCTGTTTAATCTTCTTGTCTTTGGAAGGTTAGATTGACACTTTGTCTTTCGTGACACAGGGTAGAAGATGATTGAACACTCAGTACACTGAAATTTGCACTCATTTGGATGATCGGGGAATGGGCTTCGGATGCCATTTGGAAATTTGGAGATTTATTTGGGAATGAGTCGTACGCTAGACTCGAGGTTGTGACATGAGAATTGACGGTGATGGGCTTAAGATGCCATCTGGAAAGGTTGATGTTGTGGAGTGAGCCGTACGCTAGGCTTTGTAGTCGTTTTTGGAAATATAGGAGATGGGCTTAAGATGCCATCCGGAGAGTAAAGTCGTACGCTAGACTTAATACTCGCCTTTGAATGAAGTTATTGGTTTGTATTGGTTTTTTAACCAAATATGCAGCATTCCGAAGGTGGAACAATGTTGACAAGTAGTCGGGGATGGGCTTAGGATGCCATCAGGGCATTAAGTAAATACGCTAGACTCTGTAATTCTTTGTTGATAATAAGAAATGATCAGAATAAATCTTCGTGCTGATTACTATGAGGAATAGTAGTTGGCAAGAATGTGGATAGCTTCCCTGTTGTGCATCGGGTGTTGATCCATACATTATCGGAGGATAACATGATACGTTTGGATGGGTTTCCGCGGCAGGTATTAATCTGGTTTGTTGTCGGAGGACAACGAGTGCGGTTGTTCGGATAGCTCTTCCGTCGAGATTCGGGGCTTAATCCTGGACCTGCTGTCGGAGGATAGCTAGGGGTGGTCTTTCAAATAGTTTTCCCGTCGAGATTCGGGGCTTATCACGGACACCTTGCGTCGAGGCGATTTCCACTGTTTTGGAAAACAAGAAAACTGATAGAATATTTGTTAGTCTTATGCAAAGTATGATGCATGATAATGTGTATGAATGACATATGCATGAATTATGACTTTATGAATAGCGTATGAATGATAGATGTCTTGGTATTTCAAAACATATCCATCTTGAAGAAGATCACGGATGTTACGCTTGGGGATTCTTGATTTACGCTTGAGGATGAAACCATGGAGATCTTGACTAGGAATAAGAATAGGTGACTTTGACTCCTCCGATGCCTATCGGCCAAGTTTCAAGTCCAGAATCTTCATTTGGGAATAATGATAGATGTTCGCTGGGGATCACTGTATGTAGACCCTGGGGATGGTGGGAGTTGAAATCACTCCGGTGAGGATCTTGAAATGAGGCTTCTTTGAGACCTTGTGTTCGAGACCTGCTGGGGATGATGGCACAGGGAGCCCTCTCTGTTGGAAAGTGGAAATGTAGTTTTCCTCCGATGTACTATCGACCAGTCTCGGGCCTAGATACCAATGAGGAAGGTAAAGATTGAGAAACTAGTATTTGGAGGTCTCATGCATAGACCTTGCTGTGGAGAGTCTGGGAGGAAATCTGTTGGGGGTCTTGTATGTAGACCTTATTGGGAAGAATTTAGGGAGGGGATGTTGGCGTAGATCTAAGCGGAGGCGTTTGTGGTGGGTGGGAGACGGGTTAGGGCCCGTTGGAATCTCTGTGGGAAATAGAAGGTGTAGGTTTTGATGCACTATCGACCAAGTCTCGGTCGGATACAGCTGCTTTGGAGAAAAGGGGTGTGGAGAGATATGCGTGATAGATACCTCGGCTGGGGATGAAGTGTTACAGCCTGGAGACTGATGAGTGGAATCACTGCTCGTGGATTAACATATACTCCGCTGGGGGAGGTTTAGTGGGTGACACATCTGCGGGGGTTACGCTCTGCGAGGGAACGTTTTTGGTGAGCAATTTGGTGACTGACCAAGTCGTCATCTCAATTCCTAGTGCAATAGTAAGTACTTTTGTATATACCTTTTCGTATGTTTGTGATTAGATTCTTGTCAAATCATTATAGTCATTCAAAGCGAGCGTTGGACTTATTGCAGCGACAATAGTGAAAATTGTAAAGAAAGAATGCATTTATACGGAAGGTGGTATGGCCAAGTGGTTTATACACAAGAAAAGTAAAGAGCTGTCGGAAACAATCTCGTTAAGTTCCAACTATGCTAGTACTCATATATTTCACTATCTCATCTCTTCTTTAACATCGAAAGTGAATGAATGGATCTTCGCCATTTGAATCTTGAATCTTTGAGTAGTCGAAGATAGGTGATCTGAGACATAGTGATAAAATCCGTCTAACTTTTGCCTAGACCGCCCTTTGGGTTTCGATCTCTGGGATACCCTTTTTGCCCAACCCGCCTTTTGGGTTTTGACTTGCGGGTGTACATCTTTTGTATATATCCTTAACTTTTGAACCCTTTTGGTTGTCGGGATGCCTTGCCTAGGTCGATCGACCTAGCGGGTCTCTTTATCGTAGTATTTTTTGACTATATACTGCGTTCACGAGGGTGTGGAAGTCTTCACCATCCATGGTGCTAAGTATCATAGCTCCGCGGAAAATCATCTTGACTACAAATGGTCCCTCGTGGGTGGAGTCCATTTGCCTCAGAGATCACCTTGTGGAAGAATGATCGCTTGACTACTAGATCCCGACTTGGTAGACTCGGTGCTTGACCTTCTTGTTAAAAGCTCGATCATTAAACCCGATAGATCTGTCCATGGCGGATAGATCGGTCGTTTCTCATTAATCAAATTGATCGGTCAAGGCGAGTGGATCCATTCGTCTTCCCTAACTGCGTCTGGAGGACTTGAGGAGTATCGAACTAATAGGTAGAGCGGCTTCCATACATTATCTGAGAGAAGGGTTGCTGTTGATGTTAAATCTTGTGGTCACGATAACCATGAAGGCGAATGGTAACATCTCATGCCAATCTTTGTATATTCTTGTCATCTTCATATAATCTTCTTAATGTTCTTGTTGGCGGCTTCCAACTGCGCCGTTCATCTTAGGCGGTATGGAGAATGTGATGTGATCTTGAGCTGCGTGCGAGTTGGTGATCATCTTGTTGTTGAGATTAGAACCGTTATCTGTGATAATCCTTTAGGTGCCATATCGACATATAAGATTATGCTTGATAAATCGAGCACAACATTCTTGTAACGGAGATGCATCTGAGGTGCTTCTACCACTTGGTGAAATAGTCAATTGCCACAAGATGAAGCGATGTCCATTGGAAGCGTGGGCTTGATTTCTCCGATCATGTCAATGCCCACATTGAAAGGCCAAGGAGCATTAGAGCGTTCGGAGGTCTGGAGTGCGTGCACTTTGTCACATAAATCGGCACTTGTGACAAGATCGAGCATAAGCGGTGACAATCGACTTCCATGGTGGACCAATAGTAACTTTGTTCTCAAAATCTTCTTAGCCATAGTATGTCCAGCTGGAGTGGGTACCAAATGGCCTTAGTGTAACTCTTCCATGATCGTATCATTTTTTCATCCACACAAGTCGTGGTTGCGCTTGTATAAGATGTCGTTCTTTGAGGAAGAATTTGGATGCAAATCTCCTCATGAACTTCTTATCATTGTGGGATGCTCTGGATACTCCGAGTCTCAAGAGATACCTCTTCACATCATAGAACCAAGGTTTCTCTTACGCATCAAGTTCTAGCAGTATCTTTGGTTCGTCGAACTTCTCAATGATGATCTGGGGAGCCTCGTTGTCCCATTTGACCTTGAACATAGGCGACATAGTGGCCAATCGTGCTAACGATTCTCTTCGTGGAATGTGATCAAGATAATCTCTTGATGTAGGGATCAAGCTCGAAACATGTTCTCGATATGGAATGAGATTTGGATGCTTCGTCCCTCCATGCTAATCGTGATCACTAAAATTGGTCTCCATATACTTGCAAGAACTTGATTCTTAAGTCAATAGCGACTTGTACCCATGATGCAGCGCTTCGTATTCGGCCATGTTGTTCGTTACAATGAAGCAAAATCAGCGGTGAATGGTGTGTGTCCGCTGCGGGGATGTAATGATGGCGCCAATGCCATTGCCAAGTGTGTTAGAGGCTCCATCAAGACCAGGTCCATCGGGATCCTTGTTCGGGTCCTTCGTCCGGGGCACAGTTCTTGTAATCTGTAACTAGTAAAGCGTCTTCATCGGAAATTGAAGCTGCATATCATTAGTCATCTACACGATGAGCCAAATGATCGGCTACTACACTTCCTTTGATCGCTTTCTAAGAGTGTCTTTGGATATCGTATACATCAAGATCATTTGCCATCTTGCTATTCTTCGGAGAGCTGGTTTCTCAAAGATGTATTTCATCGGATCCATCTTGAAATCAACAAGGTAGTGTGAGTCAACATATCTTGTCTTAGTCGTGAGCAGCCCAAGCCAATGACTGCAAGTTTTCTCATTGTGAGTATCTTGTTGCCTGATCGGTAAACTTTTGCTAAGGTAGTATATTGCATACTCTTTTCGACCGGACTAAATCATGTTGCCCAACACACACCCATTGAATTCTCTAATCTTGTCAAGTACATGATAAGAGTCTTCCTTGGTAGGCGGCATCGGGATGGGAGGATTACATGGGTACTCCTTGATTTTGTCAAAAGCGATCGGCAATCGTCGTTCCATTCTACTACTTGATCTTTCTTGACAACTTGATTGGCTCACAGTAGTAGTTAGATGTCAATGATACGGCAATTGATGTTAAGAAACCTCGACTTCCTTCTCGGTGCGGGGGTGGCATTTCTTGTATAGCTTTGACCTTGGCGGGGTCAAATACCTCTATTAAACAACAAACCCTAGGAGTTTACGGACTGACTCCAAGGTGCACTTGTTAGGATTGAGTCTCAATTTGTACTTCTTCAATCTGTCAAACAACCTGAAATGATCAAGATGTTGTTCTTGATCAGGATCGAGCTATCATGTAAATCGGCGTAGACCTATCTCGTGGTGGATCATGTCATGAAATAGTGCCACCATGGCACTGACGATAAGTGGCGCTGCGTTCTTCATCCGAGCAGCATAACTTTGTAGCAAAAGTGCCCCAACTGTGTAACAAAAGTAGTCTTTTCCATGTCTTGAGGCCATCTTGATCGGATTGTAACGGAGAAACCATCCATGAAGAAAACCTTATCTTTGGCGGTGTTGTCAACAGAACATCAATATGAGGAAGTGGAAAATCGTCTTCGTTCGCTTTGTTCGGATCTACGTAATCCACACACATTACTTTACTTTTCCATCCTTCTTTAGTGCAGACTGCGTTTGCAACCATTGTGGATAAGAAACTTGACTAGGAAACCGGCATTGAGCTGTTTCATAAC
The DNA here is from genome assembly GCA_021764765.1 of Vicia sativa. Lineage (NCBI taxonomy): Eukaryota > Viridiplantae > Streptophyta > Magnoliopsida > Fabales > Fabaceae > Vicia > Vicia sativa. The sequence goes on from CM038792.1 coordinate 277,448,517, forward strand.
CCGGCTTTGATTTTCTCGACATCTCGGGACGTCACGACCAGACCTATACATTTCCTTTGGGAGAAAACCTTCTTTTCGTTGGTAGTCGGTGTACCACCATATCAATGTCTAAACCAGGCATGTCTTACGTATGACCAAGCAAACCTCGATATAGTCTCGTAGCATCGAACCAACCTTTCTTTGACCTTATTCTCAGAGACCGGCTCCTATCTTGATCTCTTTTACATCTTCATGATTTGAATTCACACAACACTGCTCTTACGTGTGGGTGTGTATAACTCGCTCTTCTTCATGGCAGTCAGGCATTCTCTGGCACTTCACAATCTTCCTCACTTTCGTCTTGGCTAGGTAGATCGGATTATTGAAGTCATATTTAGCAATAGCATAGTATTATTAGAGATTCGGAGTGATTACATGGTGTATCACGTGGGTGTGTGTAAAACACATAGCTCTTTGAAGGGGTGATAAAGTAAAGAGAAAACAAACAATTGAATGCAAAGTCCAGCGATTTATTGAATGAAAATCATAAGCGACGATAATAACCCTCATAAGCGAGCCATGATGCCCGGGCGAGGCACTAGGCTTTCAAAGTTTATTGTTCAAGACATAAAGAAATCTGAAAGCAAAACAAAACAAAAGCAATTACTCACGGCTAAAGGAGATTGGTATAGCGTCTTGACCTTCAATTGTTGAGCCCTTTATGCGGGTTAGGAAGATCCACTGCGATGTCGAAGTCGTTGTCGTTGTCTTCTATAGCATGGATTCCATTACGTGACGGAAAGGAAGTTGGCAAGCGTTAGCGTATCATCTTCGACCCTTGATGGTGAAGCCTAAACCGGTCTTGCCGGTTGAAAGGAAGATCGGGGCTGCCCCGAATATACTACCTCTTGACTTGCGGCTTGAGCATCTTTCGTGAGGCCATCCTGGGAGCTTGTGTAACTTTCGGGGAGTGGCGGGAGAGTCAGCAGGCATGACTGCAGGGATTGCTTCAAAAGCTTGACGGGGAGTCTCAAAATTCACCTTCCATCTCGAGATATCGAATGATTGCGGATGAATGACCATGTATTCCTCCTCCTCACCACATCTTGTAACAACCTTCCCTTTCACCGGGTACTTGACCCGATGCAAGTAGGTAACGGCGCCTTGCCCCATGTATCCAAGGGCGTCCAAGTAGGCAAAAGTAAGGTGGACGAATGTCCATGACAAAAGTAGAGTCAAAAGTCGGGAACCGACTTTATTGATGAGCTCTCCAGTCTGTTCGCTTAGAACCATCAAAGCTCTCACAATAATGTCAGCGGGTCTCGAACCAACCCTTCAACATCAAGCCGATCAAAAGCGGTCTTTGGTAGAATATTAGGAAGCGAACCGGTATCCACCAAAATATGAGACAGTAATGCCCTTGCATTCCAGGCGTGCAAGGCTTTTATGTTCTTCTGCGAGAGTCAAATCGGCATCGGAGAAGCCTAGTCCGTTGTTGGCAGCGAGCTAGCAATACAAACTTCAAATTGATCGATGGTAGTGTCTTGCGGTATGTAGGCATTCTTGAAACTTCACCAAGGCGTTAGCATGAGCCTCGAGCACAAGAGCGAGCAAGCATGGAGATCTTGGATAGTCATCTGGGCACATTCCACAACATTGTAGTCACTCTTCTTGATAATCTTGAATTTCCTCCATTTCTTGTTTGGAGTGTCTTGACAACTTCCTTTGGTATACGGTTGAAGCGGGATGAGTCCTTTGGTTCTTTCCTCTAGCTTGGGAATGGGTTGAATAAATTTGGAATCTGGTGGAGTCGTAGTGTCTTTTGGAGGAGGGATATCTGGAGAATACCCTTAGTTACGGTCACCTTCTTGGATCGATGATGTTGTCAATGTCGGGAATGGTAGCTTCATGGTAAGGTCCTCGATGGTCATAGGGTCTTTCTTGATACCATGATAGTAAACATCGGCTCCATAATTCCAAGGATAGCTTTGCCGGAGGAATACGGGCGGCCTTGGAGAGTAATGATGAGAGGTGCCACTCTAGGCACGGATCAAGGAGGAAATCCTTATTGTGTTAACATCAACATAGTCTTAAGGAAATCGTCACCCCATCCGGTCGCCTTAACATCTTCAATAGAATTTTGTAGCTATCGAGGGGCGATGTACTTCACCATGTAATCATACTTTCCACTTGGCTGCCCAAGGTATCCACACAGTGGTGTAACTTCATTCGCATTGTCAATCTTCAACTTAGACATCTCTTCACACGCTTACACGGTGGTTTCGAAATAGTATCTCACGGTTGTCCATCATACCTTGGACCGTCTTCTCGACCAAGCACAACCATCGGTGCGGATGGGCTGCGACAATTCTCTAGGCATCACAGGTTTGACACCGCTTGCAGCAAATTCTTCTTAAGGTCATCGGAGGAATGGTCAAGTCATCTATGTTGAAGACAAAAGTATCTTCTGCAACACATTGGAACTCTTGTCATGGTTAGGCATAGGGCGCGATCACGTTCGAGTCGGTAGGAGGATCAAATTCAATGCTGTAGCTTCAATCATGTCTTGAATCTTGTTCTTGAGCCCAGCGTTGTGGATTATCGTGCCACAGGTTGTTGGAATGGTAAGCACACTTAGCATTAGGATTGTATCTCGGAGAGGAAGTATTGACATTACGAGGAGGATCCTCAAGGTAATCAACTCTACTTTCAACATGTGTTGCAAGGCTTGCGACAATGGCATGTTGATCTTAAGCTTGTCTTCGTGGCGCGTTACGGATACAACGTTGTCTCGTGAGTTGTCTTGATGTAGGATTGGAGATCTGGCTGCCCCCACCAGTTGAACACGGTCGGTCTTGGCTCGGCTTTTCGACCATACGGCATTAGCTTCTTTCTACCACCAAAGATCTCTTGGGCATTCGAAGATGTCTCTATCTGAATCTTTCCGCTCTTGATACCGAGCTTCAATCGCTGCTTTGTCAATATCATTTCGGTGAATCCGTGAGTTTCAATCGGATGATTGAAGAGCAGGGCTATTAGTGTTCCCATGAACATATCACCAACTCCCTATGGACAAGGGTGGTTTGAACTCTGCTGCTAGATCTCTCCATTTACAGCATACTCTTTGAACTTCTCGTCACGACCCATAGACATGCTGGGTTGCATGCAGTGGGTGTCAATTCGACATTATTACTCATCATCTGCTGTAGAAAGCATCGCTAAGTCACTCCAAAGCGGATACGGTCATTCCCTAGGCGATAGTACCACTCCAGCGAGTTCGGACAAACTCTCTTGAAAATAATGCATCCTGACCTTACATCATCGGTGTGGGGTTGATCTTACGAACATAGGACTTCAAATGCGCTTAGGGCAAGACATGCCATCATACTTGGCGAAAATAGGAACTTTGAACTTGGGAGGAATCACCACGGGAACAAGACTCGGATCATCAAAATTCAGCCAGACATTTTCGGGTTTCCACGGCATTGAGACGGTCTTGAGTTGCTTGTATTTGTTATCTTCATGAGTCTGGCTATGGTCGAGATCCTCTTTCTCTTTCTTGGGCTGCATTTGGTCGTCTTCATCGCCCTTGTCACTTCCCTCGTTCTTGATACTTCCTTGAGAGTTCTATCGGTGACTACTTTAGGACCACCTTAGCGTCTACCCATGTTGAAAGACCAATGACCTTCTTCTTTTCTGCGCAAGCTTCTTGGATCCTCTTGGCCTTGGACCAAGGTGGTGAACATCTGCTTTGGCCAGGCATTACGAACTTGGAGATCTTTGTGATCTGTTCAAGAGCCATTTACGCTAAAATAAATAGCGAAAATGAGAAAACCAATCTTCAATGTACACTGATGCAATGCTATGCTATGCTATGCAATGTTTATCGAATGCCATGCAATGTTTTCAAGGACCTCTAGGAATTTAAATTTGTTAAACAAGCAATGAACAAACTTTATTAGTTATTTTTATTCTTTTTCTTTTCTTTTCTTTTTGAGTACAAAATAGTTAGGAAAAATAAAACAAAGAACAAAATCCTAAAACTCTAGGTCTCCATGGGCGCTTCCTCTTGGTGCCGAGGTAGGCGTTGATGTTTAAGCTCCTCGTGAAGTAGCTTGAGTCAACTCTAGTACCTTCTTCTTGCTTGCATAACACTAAGCTTGAATGTATCCCTTTCTTCTTTGAGTTGAATCGGGATCTCTTCAAGTCTTCAAAATCAGTAGGCATGTCGGGATAGAGAATAGTATAGGGTACGTCACCTATAGCAGGTTCCATAATTCTTGGTAAAGCAGACGTGAATGGCATCATGATGTTTTGAGCTCGAGCTCGCACCCATTTGAGGAGTTCCCAAGGAATGGAGTTACGGTGCCCCAAAGTCTTGGTATCGGTCTTCTTTACCATGCCCAGCGTGTATAAACCTTCGTGATATGCGGAGATCATGATTGTAGTCGAACACAATATCTTGGAGAAGCATATCATGAGGACCATCCTTTAGACATAACAAAGCGGCGTAGAGCTAGAAAAGGATTGTAAGTGATACCTCCTCTTATGCCAGGAGTGGTACATTGGGAATTCCCCACAGCGCTCGATGAAGGTGAAGTCCTTTTGAGAGAAAAGACTCCAACGGATGTCGAATGAGAGTGACATTAGCCTTTGAGACCATCTCAACCTTTTCTCATTCTTCAAAAGATGGAGGAAGGTGCAAAATAAACCACCTTGAAAGTAGCGGTACACAACACATGAGAGTTCCTTGTCTTTTGATGAATACAGTGTGGAAGAATGTAGGATGTCTCCAAGTAAAGTAGGCCTTTGGATTGCGGGTAAGGAAAATCTTGATAAGCGTTCACATCTATGAATTGATCAAAGGTTAGGGAATAGAACCAAACCATAAATTAGCAAGGCCAAGATGTCTTGAATGCATGAAACTCATAGCTTTGAGGAATTCTCGGGCTTTCTTTATTAGGAACTTAGAAAGTAAACCCTTAACTCCTTCTAGTTTCCCAATTGACTTCAATGTCGGCAAGATGTAAAGCGATGCGATGTCTCGTTATAGGAACTTTTCTAAACGGTGAATGGCATTTGGTCAAGAATAGGTATCAGTAAGCTTAGAGAACTCTTCCAAGGTGGAACCAACGATAATACGGAAATGTAAAGCAATGGTGCCGGATCAAAAGCTGGAATAGGACATGCATCATATCTTCTTCATAACCGGAGGTAACCAAATCAAGTAGATAACCATGTCTCTTAGTGAGCGGGGCATGATCGAATTTGACCAAATCTTTGAGTTGAGAAGGTAAACCCATAAGTTGATTCGGATAGTCTTTCTAGAAGCCATAATCCTACAAAACAAAGCAAAGATAAATTCCCTAGGTCCTTGAAATAGTTAGAAATGATATGCAATACAAATGATGTCATGATGTCATGTTTGGCACACACAAACAAAGCACACAATGAGCCTAGGTTTAAGGCTTGCATGAGGTATGGGTGTTTACCCACCAAAAGTTTGAGTTGGTTCATCTGTCCTATAATAGTAAGGGTTCTAGGAATCTCATATCATTGATCTTTCTCGGGCGTTTATTTCAATCGACTACCAAGTGGTCGACGAAAATATCCCAAAGTCGATCTTAATGGCGTAGCATCAGTATCGACAACCTCGGTCTACACAAAGCCGGCCATCTCACTACCTTCTAATGGCCAAGATGGGTCAATTAAGGTTCTAAAAGTTTAGTTAGGCGCTTGATGACACCACGCGAGTCAAATACTATCCTCGACTTGGGAATGAAGAGTATCGGGACAACAAAGTGTCACGCTAACGTAGCCATCATGTTGACCGTTTTGGTATCGCCTAGCAGTCATGACGATTTATTGCTACTTACCTAAAGGAAACCGGATCGGGTGTAGGATCCCCAACAATGTAATACCCAAGCAACCCTTAAAGTAAAGCATACAAATCAAGCGAAGCGGTAAAGTTATCTAAAATCCCTAAGATAATTCTCTCTTTAGGGTGTTTCCCAGTAGTCGCCGATTCTGTGTACGGTGAAGACTTTGTAGGATTTTGTATCCAAATGTGCGGATAGCAGTCGCCACCGACTTTTATTTTTATCCAATTAAGGGAAGGTAAAAGTACGAGAAAAGACCTTCGTTTAGATTACGAGTGCGGAGAATGGTTATGAAAAGGGAAGGTATTAGCACCCCACTCATCCGTAGTTATCTCTGGCTCTTAGTTGCTCTAGATCACTTTAAAATTGCTTTGTGTGTTTGAAAAGATGTTTTGAAAAGGCATTTCGCTTTGACTTTGTAATGATTCATGTAGGAATGTATACAAAGTGTTCGAAATATTTTCGTTTTGAAAAGAGTTTGAACTTTGAGAAAAGTGTGTGGTGTGAAAAGCATTTTGATAAAGAAGCAACTAAAAGCCTTATTACCTACTCGAATTGGTGGTTTTCGTATTATTTCGTTCCTTTAGAATAGCGCTAGCCGTACCATTAGTTAGTAGGTAGCTCCATTCGTTGGATGTAGCGGTACATTGAAGGGACATCGGATGGTCATAGAAGGCAACAGGAAGTATCCTGGCACATTCGAAAGGACGATCATCACTTTTCGTAGGCAACAATCGAGGAAGATCATGTATTCGGAGCGGCGTCGTGGGTCTATGATCTTTGTATCGAAGGGACTATGATGATTTGTTTTGAAAACAGCGGTGCTAGAATACCTCTACGTTAGGGACTTGACCATTTGGATTCGTAAAGGCAGCGAGAAAATTACCTAAAGTGCGTGTGTGAAAGGAGTGTGTTGATTTGAGATATTTTTATCTTGCAAAGTTAGTGAGCTATGTTTATTATTATCTTGCCATACGCCTAGTTACTAACGGTTTATAGGGTGCGGAAATTAAAATGCGAGGATGTAAAAGTGCGGAAAGGTAAATGTCCTACGCTATTACATGGCTTTAGCGAGATACATAATTTAAACTTGCGGAAAGAAAATCTAAGTTAAACTATTACATCCCATGGCAGATTACATTAATTGGAAAAAGTAAAGCGATAAAGAAAATTATACGAATCGGAATAACACATGTGAAAGAATAAGAAAATTGGAAATCTGAGATGAATCGAAATAAGAAAAATGTTAGTAAAAATGCAAATTTTATAGAGAAAAATATGACATCTTTGGAAATAAGATAAATATGCTAAAAGTATTTTTGGGATTTTTAGATGCAATTTAGTAATTAAAATGTAATTAAAAGCTAATTAAAATGATAAATTAACAATTAAATTAAATATGCATGCAAAATAATATTTTTAATTTTATAAATTAAATAAACATTTTCTAGAAATAATGCAAAAGAAAATATTTTTTGATGTTTTTAATGCATGATAAAAAATATGAAAAGAAATTAAAATACATGGGAAATATTAAATAAAATATGAAAAATGTTAAGAAAAATGTTAGAGTTTGTAAAGAGTAAAAATAAGTGGTCTGGTAGGAATCGAACCGGTGACCTTGCTTTCCTAGGCAAACCTTGACCAAGCTGAGCCAACGTGCACGCGTGTAATGGAAGCGGGCAGGTGGTTTATAACGGTGTCTTTCCACGGCGCCGTCTCGCGTAAACTTCATCTTCTTCGTTTTAAATATTTGAAAATCCTGCGTCGGCCTTGGCTCAACGCTATGTCCCTGGCTAAATCAAAAATCACACACAAGCAATATAAATAAAATCTAAGACCATGGTTCGATTGGAAACATCATTCCGAATGCAATGGTAATGGTCTCGAGGTCCAATTTTCCGTTTAGAGAAACCCTAAATCGTGGCCGAAAACCCTAGTTATGGTGAATCGTGTTCTAAGCCATGGAAACTTAATCAAACCACCCAGAAAGCTTGCAACCTTCATTCTAATCACAAAAACAACAACAAAACATGTTAAAAATGCATGAATAATGAAACACGATTTTGGAAAAAAAAAAAAAACAACGATTTGTGATTTCTTGGTTACGGATGCTTTTGGACAAAGTAAAGGTGCGGATCGATTCAGGAGGTATCAAGGAATGTGTTTGGATGCTTGGAATCAATGAAATCGAGCTAGGGTGTACATGTAGCTTGTGGCCTGGATTTTTGAATTAGGTTAGGGTTCCTCAAGCCAATTTTACATTCTCTTCGATTGGTATGCATCAAGTATTTATATTGGAAGGATTTGGCATTGTTTTTGGTAAGATCAATCACCATTCAAAGCAAATCAAATTTGATTTTGCGAAGAATCAAATTTTCAAAACTTGATTAAATTCAATCCAATCTTGCCAATTTGATCAAATTTGAAATTGCTGGCTTTTAATGGGTTGATTGGATCTCAAGGAAAGAATAAAATCAATCTTTGCAATTAATTTTAATTTTGTACTTTATTTTTAAATTTAATTTGCATTTAAATGAATAAATTACAAATTAAATAGAAAAATAAATCAAAAATTCGTGGCATTGGGCTTGGATATTCCTAATTGTATGAGGAATAAGTTTGGATGAAGAAAAGCAAAGCCCATTTGCAAAATTTGATTTTTAAGTATATCCCTTTGTGCATTCTTTCAAAATTGCCCAACTTGTGAATGGTGTAACGCTCAATTTTCCACATTTTGAGTGTTCTTGGACTCTTTGGAAAGCTCTAAGAGTCCTCAACCAACCCTTTTGGTCTCATCTCAATTGAAGTTTCCATGCTCAATATATCCTCAAAACAAAAGTTGACTTTTTTGACTTTGAGAAACCTCTAATGTTTTGAGCTATACCTCTCAAATGAAGCATTTTGTGGACATTCTTGTGAGACATGAAGTTGTAGAAATTGAATTTCCTTCAAAATGAGCTTTGGTGGGAAATTTTACAGAAAGTATGAGAAGTTATGATTAGTCAAAGTTCGGTTGACTTTTCACCTAGAAACCCTAATTTAGAAAGTTTGACTTGAGCAAATCTTAAGTTTTCTTGATGAATCATGATCAACCCTTGATCAAATGATGAATGTAACTTCAAAATGAGGATGTTGACCAAAAATTATGAAGTTTGTTGTATGTTGACCACAGATTGACTTTTTGTCAATACTGATTGATTTTCAACCATCCGAGCAATTATGCGAGGAAACTTGACTTAAGGCTTGAAACTTGACATGGAGAATCTTTGAAACATATGAGGAGGCATGAAGACCACTGGAGATGTTGGAAGTCCATCTTGATCGAGAGATACCAAACCCTAGCTTGGGTTGATTGTCTAGGAGAGTTTGTCAGTCGACTCTTGAATCAGTATGGGTGTATGAAATATCTTGAGAAGATGGAGGGCAAATTTTGTGGTATGACACCTATACCTCATGCAAGCCTTAAGCGTAGGCTCATTATGTGATTTGTTTGTGTGTTCCAAACATGACATCATGACATCATTTGCATTGCATATCATCTCTAACTATTTCAAGGACCTAGGAATTTATCTTTGCTCTGTTTTGTAGGGATTATGGCTTCTAGAAAGACTATCCGAATCAACTTCATAGGTTTACCTTCTCAACTCAAAATTGGTTTCAGAAATTCCCGATCATGCTCAGTTCACTAAGAGACATGGTTATCTACTTGATTTGGTTACCTCCGGTTATGAAGAAGATATGATGCATGTCTATTCGGTTCTTTGATCAAAAACACCATTGCTTTACATTTCCAGTTATCGGTTGGTTCCTACTTTGGAAGAGTTCTCTAGCTACTTGGGATACCTATTCTTGACCGTGTCATTCACGGTCTAGAAAAAGTTCCTGATGCGAAGACATCGCATCATTACACCTAAAAGCGCTCGAACATTGAAGCCAATTGGGAAACAGTGGAGTTAGGGGTTTACTTTCTAAGTTTACGATAAAGCTTGAGAATTCCTCAAAGCTATGAGTTTCCATGCATTGAAGACATCTTGGCCTTGCTAATTTATGGTTTGGTTCTATTCCTAATAATAATTCGGATCAATTCATTTGATGTAAGGCATATCAAAGATTTTCCTTACCCACATGATCGATTACCTACTTTACTTTGGAGACATCCTACATTCTCTCCACACT